>QODF01000061.1:1411637-1434811 GCA_024372805.1 Oostethus manadensis
GACCTGGAAAAGGCATTCGACCGTGTCCCTCGTGGTGTCCTGTGGGGGGTGCTCCGGGAGTACGGGATTGATGGTCCGCTTCTACGTGCCATTCGGTCCTTGTACAATCGAAGCAGGAGCCTGGTTCGCATTGCCAGCAGTAAGTCGAGCTTGTTTCCGGTGAACGTTGGCCTCCGCCAAGGCTGCCCTTTGTCACCGATTCTGTTCATAATCTTCATGGACAGAATTTCTAGGCGCAGTCAAGGTGTTGAGGGAGTCCAGCTTGGTGACCTTAGGATCTCGTCTCTGCTATTTGCAGACGATGTGGTCCTTATGGCCTCATCAGGCTGTGACCTTCAGCGTTTACTGGAGCGGTTTGCAGCTGAGTGTGAAGCTTCTGGGATGAGACTCAGCACCTCCAAATCCGAGGCCATGGTTCTCAGTCGGAAACGGGTGGACTGTACCCTCCGGGTTGGGAGTGAGGTCTTGCCTCAGGTGGAGGAGTTCAAGTATCTCGGGTTCTTGTTCACGAGTGAGGGAAGGTTGGAGCGTGAGATCGACAGACGGATCGGTGCAGCATCTGCAGTAATGCGGTCGCTGTACCGGACCGTCGTGGTGAAGAGAGAGCTGAGCCGGAAGGCAAAGCTCTCTGTTTACCGATCGATCTACGTTCCCACCCTCACCTATGGTCATGAGTTATGGGTCATGACCGAAAGAACGAGATCGCGGATACAAGCGGCGGAAATGAGTTTCCTTCGTAGGGTGGCTGGACTCACCCTAAGAGATAGGGTGAGGAGCTCGGCCATCCGGGAGGAGCTCAGAGTAGAGCCGCTGCTCCTTCACATCGAGAGGAGCCAGTTGAGGTGGCTCGGGCATCTAGTCCGGATGCCTCCCGGGCGCCTCCCTGGTGAGGTGTTTCGGGCATGCCCAGTCGGGAGGAGGCCCCCGGGAAGACCTAGGACACGCTGGAGGGACTATGTCTCACAGCTGGCCTGGGAACGCCTTGGTGTCCTCGCGATGGAGCTGGAAGAGGTCGCAGGGGACCGAGAAGTCTGGACTTCCCTACTGAAGCTGCTGCCCCCGCGACCCGGACCCGGATAAGCGGTGGAAAATGGATGGATGGATGGACAAACTATACAATAACTATACCAATATCTGAAACAAAAGTAGGAACCAAAATTCCTAGTAATATAAAGTAATATTTATAAAGTCATAAACTGTTTTTCTATGCTCTAACTATAAAAAATATAAAATTTATTCATATTGAATCTGGCGTTGCCAAAATTCGGGTCTGGAACAATTAACGGTGATAAATCAAGGACTAGATTAATCATGCAATTGTCAAGACTGGATTACCAGTCCTAGATGATTTACTTGAATGTTACTGTTATTTTTAAGCAATGCAGGAGGTGCAGGCGATGACAAGAACCACGTTGGAAACACTTTTTCTAACAGTATGAGACAACAATCAGTTTGACAAAACTAGCAAAAATCCTAGTCCGCATTTTATGTCTTCTCATTAAATAACAGATATTTTAACATATGTCAGACATTTAGAAATAATGTGCATTATTGTGCTAATGACGTTTCACGTTTTCACGTTTGCAGATGCAACATACAAACCACTCTCATAAAGGCTTGAATGAAGGGGTTGAAAATGTGATGCATGCTAGCCCCCCTTTAGCATCTTGCCACACCACACCCATATTACTGTGCACATGTCTCAAGAGGACAAATATTTATTGTTATTTTAAAGCAGCTTTTGTTGTGATCCCATGTGCTGTCTGTCCTCCTCTCCGTGTTTCTCAGCCTCTTTCATTTTGTGTTGCACGGGCTGGGGTGGGGGGATTGATGCAGCCCGTCGCCTCTGCAGCCCTGTGATTAGAAAAGGAGGGAGGGAGAGTGCTTCTCAGCAGGGCTCTGTTTTATATTCATCAAAAGAGCTGCCTTTGATTTGCTCCTTCTTTGACGTGTGACAGCATGGACTGCAGCACTACACTGCTGCTAAGGAAATCGCACACTTTGCACTCGCCAACCCCCACCCCTTCCAGAACCTCCTTTTCCCTTCTTGCCCACCCCTTACCCCAATCATCCAAGATATTGTAGACTGCCACTGCTCCCCCACAACTACCTTTCAACCTTGTAGCCTATCCCTCAGGCCAATTCACCAGCATATTAATTTCTTCATTAATATCAATATTGCTACTCTATATAAATCATCTGACTTTTTCCAAGGTCATTCTGTGCCCCCACCTTTTCCTTGCAGGTCCCATCTTGGGAAGAAAACACATTCTAGCTGACAAGAGAGACACCAAAGGAAAACACATAAGATGCCTAAGATGTATGACTTGGTTTCCTAACAGTTTACGTCTTGCACCAATAGTGAATATATTTTTGTTTATTGTTTTAGTCACCCGCGACCCTAATGAGGATAAGCGGCATAGAAAATGAATGAATGAATATTGTTTTAGTCTAGGCATGGTCATAGTGTAGCTTTACTTTTTCATCTTTGTGTCTGTCAAATGACCTTCAGCACCCACTCAGTTTGAGTAAACCTGTGGATCCCTCCATGTTGACAAAGGGGCCTAGCCGATAACCATCCTCAACTAGCATATCAGTCCATTTGGCTCAGTCTGTGATAACTCATGCTGCAATCACATACACACTCTACATACACATTCACCTTGCTGTTCAAACACTGTCCCCATTTTCATTGTGCTTTACACACGCCCACATGGACACACAGCAGTGTTTGCTCAGGACTGCTCTGTAGCACAGGGACTCAGCTGGTTATTAGCGGCATGAATAATTTAGGAATTATTCAACTCTGCAAACACTGCCAGAAACAGACTGTAGAAAAGACATGTGGGCCAGATTGTGCGTGCAAGCAGGTATATGTGCATCTGTTGGTGCATGGTTTAGTTGCGTGTGTTTGACATATAAAGATAAAACGAAGGCCATTGACTTCCGTATTTTTCATCCTTGCAGTGTTCAAGCTAACAAAGACACACATACCCAGAGTTAGAACTAGAACCGGGATTGGTAACCCGGTGCTGCCAGTTTGTTGTTGCTCACTCAAGTGGAGAAAATGTGCAATTTTCAAATGAGTGTGACTTGCACACGACAAGCTCAGAGCAGCGACCACATAAGTCCACTGATTGATAGGTAAATCGAGCAGTGTTAGTCAGCGAGCTATAAGAAACAAGTTGTCAATTCCTCAAGCGGGCAAAAAGAATCAGAAAGAAAAGAAACAGGCTGGCAGTTCACCGTGCTGCACATTTCTTGTGGCATCAGTTAGTAAAGTTTAGTGTACCTGTAAAACTAAGAGGAAAATGATTAAATTTAAGAAAGATTCCAATTTTTTTAAGTTCATAAGATGTTTTTTATGCTCATGGTTCGCTGAGCTATTTTTCAGGCTATTTTTCTTTAGCAGGCAAGTGGGCAAAATCACTCTTTGATAGTAAATGTTGCCGATCCCTGAGCTAGGAGAATGTGACATACTTTTGCAATTTTCAACTGTGTCCAGTTTTGTTCCACAATGAAGACAATGATATTGGAGGCTAAAAAGTGTAAAGTAGAGTACAGTACCAAAGAGACAATTAGTGTGCAACTACAGCTGAGTGGAGATGTGTGCCTTTAAAAAGTTATATATAATATACCCTCTACATTAATTTCCACTCAATTTCTATCAGCTACAGCACCTTTAGTATGGCTTATTTCTTTCAGACATGCTTAATAAGTTAAAGGAACATCCTTTCACTACATTTGAACAATTCAACGTATTTGACAAAGTGTGAAAATAAGTAGCTTCTTTATTCCTACCCGCTCTCCATACGGTGTCTACAAAAAGTATTCATCCTCACTTAGATAGTCTTTATTGCCTAGGCGATGTAATTTGGCTTTTTGTAACACGAATTTGCGAGGAAAAAAAAGATCCTTTCAATGTCAAAGTGAACACGAATTCAAGTGACTGACCTAATTCATCATTAATCCATCGGGTTGATGCCTTCAGTACCACGGTGAAATGTAGATCACATGTGACCACTGTTTGATCAACTCGGAGAAAAGATTATTGAAACGTTCAGGACAGGAGATGGTGACAAGAAGATTTCCAACCCACAGGAAAGGAAAAACGCTTTTCTAAAACAACTACACATAACTAGTTCAAAGAGAACAAGGGAAATATTTTGCAGTAGACAAGTCAAAGCCGAGATCTCAGAATTTGTGCTGTTTTGCAAGTGAAAAAAGAGCTGATGTGTTCAGATGTGTCAGTCTGATTGAGACATTGAGACTCAGTGCTGTGATCTACTAAATACTGACTTGAGAATACTTATACCGTCACTTACTTTACTTTCTATAATTTTTTATTTGACACAAATGTGACACCCATCATTTGAGATTAAAGCATGGCAAGATTTCTAATTTGGAGAAAAGCTGCAGCCGGAGGCCAATCAGACTGTGAACTATGACATCGCCACTATTAATGATAATGCAGTGACGTGGAAGTGGCAGCGTGACATTAGGCACACCTCAGCACGTAGGTACCGCTGTTCAGTGCCGGTATGATGCCCGTCTAAAAGCTGTAATACCCTTCCATAATGCAGCTGTACAGACCAAAGAAGGCAGAGTTTGGACACACTGCACCATCGCCTATGGAATGTGGCCAATTGCAGAAATAAAATAAACAAAAGCCAGCAGAAGTCGAAAAAAAGAGCAAAAAGGCGTGATGTAACTACAAAGAGCTAAAATGACAATACTAATAACTAATAAACACAGATGAATTCCATGTGTGAAAATACATGTCACAAATGCCGATTCTGAAACTTTAAAAAGACATATTAGACGTATTTATACATAACTATATATAAATTTAGACATGTTAAAGGAAATGTTGCATTACAGTAATATGTTTGTATATGCAGTATGCATATATTTGTACATATGTATATATTATATAATATGCATTAAATTATTAAAATTATATAACAATAATATAATATATAATTATGATTTTTTTTATTATTATAATCATAAAAACGATTTATTTGGAGGGCAAACAAGTCAGAAAATGGCTGCAGAGTTTATTTGGTAAATGTAGAACATATTGCCACTCGCAAGTCAGTGAGGAAATGGTTGTTTTTTTGGCATGAGACAATCACAAGCTATTAATGCGCTCACAACAAGCTTAGCAATCCTCTGAGTATCGCTGGAGGTGAGTATATATAACAAGTATAACAATAAAACGGTCTGACTCACAATGTCAGACTTACGAACAACACTTAACTCATCACACAGCAACTTAACACTCAGCACATATACCTGAGAAATATACAGACATGTACCAATACGACTTTAAAATGAAAAAATCAAATCTTTTAAAGATTTCCCATAAAGCATTGCGTCCAAGCAACGTATTCATTGGGGTGCTGCAATGACGTCAGCTTCCCTCTGAGCATCCTCTGGCTCTCTCTGGTGGACAGAGGCAGCATTGCAGTGCCATCCAACATTTTCAATGCTGCTTGTCCGCCAACAAAATACTTTGCTCAGACAAAATGCCTTATGGGAAAACATTGAGCTTTGTTTTTCATTTTAAAGTTGTGCATTTTTGGGATATTTTGTCAGGTACTCCTTTTGGGTATTAAGCTTAGTGTTTGTAAGATCACACTGTTAGTGAGGCTTTTATATTGACTAATGGCCTTCTGCAATTTCCAAAGTGTTGACAAGAAGCTTGTTTTGAGTTTTATAGCTCATGTTTGGCACATGTCAAATAAAGAGCTGCCTGGTCCTCACGTAGCCATTTCATGACCATTTCAAGTGCTGACTAAACACCAGTCTGACTTATATAACAAAACTGTTTTTTCCGCTAAATTTTGTGTGTGCAGTTTATAAACCGGAATTTATAGTAAATTGACATAGATTTTGAAGTTGGTGCTTCAAGTGCATTTCTTCTGTAAGTTGTTCTGGCAATATCAGCATTGTGTTTTGTCACAAGCTCATTTTTGTAGACCTTCCTTTCATCCTCCTTCTCTGCCTCAGCAACCACCTTGGTTTTTGTTAGTGAACTGTAGGATGACATACAGTAGTCTTCAAAATAATAGCAGTGCAATGTGAATAACAGATTAACAACTGTTAGTAAATTTGTATTGCTACATGGCGAACAATTTACCAATAAGTGCAGTAGATTTTCAGAAAACACACAAGACCCAGCGTTCATGATATGCACAGTCTTAAAACTGTGCAATCGGGCAATTAGTTGAAAGGAGTGTGTTACAAAAATAGCAGTGTCTGTGACTTTACAAACACAAACTATTTTGTACAAACTTTTCAATCGTTTCTAGGATGTGGCAATCCTGTGAATCACTACACTAATATTGTTGTATGACCACAGTTTCTTATGCTTCACTGTCTTTACTGTGTGCTGTGGCTAGATTTCAGAGTTTGGGGATCGTCCCCCTTAGACCCAAAAAGAACAATTTTACTCTCATCAGTCCACAAAATGATCCTCCATTTTTCTTTAGGCCAGATGATGTGTTCTTTTGCAAATTGTAACCTCTTCTGCGCCTGCCATTTTAACAGAGGGAGCAGAGAATCTATTACACCCATTGGTAACGTGTTTGCCATTTAGCAATAAAATATACTAATAACAGTGATTAATTTGTTAGTAACATTGCACTGCTATTATTTTGAACACTACAGTATGTGGTGTTGTTATTCCTGTTAGACATTGGAATGTATGTATTTTTATTGACATCCATATTTACACCCATTGATTGCAGAAAGTTGGCCATCTGTTGTTCTGTTGAAGCAGCATCATCTTGTTCTCCTCCACTGCCCTGGCATAAAGCCTGCATGCAATGTGGAGCCCAGTCACAATCACATTGTTCATACATGTGTACGGCTCCAAATCATCACCATTATACATCATTTGCAATATAATGTGATCATTTTCATAATGTTTTAGGAAATGATGCAGCATCAGTCTTCTCTTCCTTAATGTGTTTTGTGAAGTACTTTGTTATTGTGCTGTTTATCTCTTCATTCATTGCTTCAACCTGTCTCTCATGTTGTTCAAGATTATTACTTCTCTGAGATTTGGATGGATTCTTAAGGGAGCTGCAATAATGGAATGAAAGACAGGCGAGTGGATGAGGAATCCTGACACTACATGGTTCCCGGCTTTGTTTCACATCCACATTCTCCTCCTCGGCATTTGCTGCCATAGAAGCCATTTTTCTTCCAATTGATTGGTGGTCAGTAACTTAGAATTTTGGAAGTTAGCAACTGCTAGCGTTTCTTGATAGATAGTTCCTCATGCCAGACTGTATTCAAGCCAGTGGTATCAGACGAGGGCCGTCCAACAGTTCTACATTTCTCGAGATAGTGAAAATCGAGAAAGTGCCAAAGAGTAACAAACCTTTTGTATTTGTGCAGAGCCTCAATTCTCGTGCTGTCCAGCAGATGTCTTCAGACCTGTCCCTCATCCACACACCGTTTCGCTCTTTCTCTACTTACTGGAAGACTTAGTCTGTTCCTTCTAAACCCATACTTCATTCCCTCATCAGCTATTCCCTCATCAAACCTCTATATCTCAATAGTTCCTCGCCAGAATCTTTACTATGGATGTCATTACTCACTGTCAATACTCTACAATCTGTACTCCATTATTTCTTGGATCTGTTACATGCCTTTTTATTTTACTCTGCCTGTTTCTTAAATTTGACTTGATTTTCAGCAGATCCTTGTTGTCTCTCGTATTGGACTCATACTTTCTCTGGTTTGGACCCATGACCACCTTACTACCAATACCCTTACTTTTGCTATCATACCATTGTTGTACATATAACATACTGTACTAGATTGATATGTATAATATTATATTTGATTTATGTAGCATCTTTCAAGGTACCCAGAGCACTTCAGAGGGAATACTGTACATTATTCAGTCACACTGGTGGAACTAATCTACATCTGCAGCCACAGCTGCCTTGGGGTAGACCATTTTTCCAGTTTCTCGACTGCCACTGGTTTAGGTGGGGTGCAGTAAGGTTCATTGCTGGTAAATCTTTGGATTCAGAGTTCCATGTACGCCACAGTTACGACGGTCTGACTCAAACCTAAACATACGCTAAGGGAATAATGGAAATCCAATTAGTGTGTTCCAGAAATATATATAGCTAGTTAGTTTTTCATGAGCAATAACGTGCGTGCGTCCTGTTTGACCCTCAGCCCACACCGTAGTTTGAGGAAGCTGTATGGATGGAGACAAGCAGGAACAAATATGGAACAGAAATGGACAAAGAAAAGTGTGTTTTTATTTTGTACATTTATCTTGAAAGCCGTGGCAGGTGGCTCTCACAACAAGTTATTTGTGTCTGCTGTCGCTGTGATTGGAATTGTCACAAATTAGGTTGTGTGGAGGCCGGCGCACAGCAGGTAATGTTTTCATTGTTTTCAAATGCAGTGGTAACTTGGCACCGGGAAGGATATTAACACCTCAGTAAAGCATACAGAAATTATAGCAATCCATTTAAACTTATTTATTAAGTGTTGTGTAAAACTAAATTCAAATTAAAACGAGAAAATGAATACAGAGCCACAATCTCCCGGTCTAATCTCGGCAGGACTACTTTGTCTTTCGGAGAGGTGCATTACTCAAATACGCGTGTTACAACTCAATAAAGTAATTAAATCTTACCTTTATGCATTCCCACGTAGTATCAACATTTGGAAGCACATATGAGGGGAAAGAAAAATGGTAAAAATACAGTATAGTATTAGTAGTCTATATTTGAATGGGAGAACGTAAAATGTGTCTTTATTGATGAATATTTAAAAATCGAGGAATTTGTAACTATTATTTTTTAAATAACATAATGGCCCATATTTTAAAAATGCCTATGGTTACAAAATGTACATCCCTGCTTATTATAGGTATGAGGAAGTCCTTGCTGTACCATGAGTGGGCGTGGCATATATTTAAATTGGGCGTGGTTTAGCCAGCAATGGGTGTGGCTTAAACCAGTATATTATTTTAAAGTGATTGCGATACCAAAAAAAAGTTTACAAAGAACAATAACAAAATGAAAGTACTCACTTAATAAAACATTTTTGTCATACAGCTGCCTATGATGAATAAACAACAATGAAATAGCAGTGAAAAGAAGTGGTTAGGGTTATTTTGACATGACTTGCATACAACCCACAGAGTGTTTTTGAACTGCCGCCATGTTTGCTTCGATGTCATCTGCAGAGCAGTTCAGCTAGCCACGGAACAACAACAGAGCGAGACATTTTATGACATTCCAAACTGTTATATTGGCTGTGGTTTAGATTGTGATATATGCAAGACCAGTCAGCAGTAATTGAGGAAAACGGATGACTGTTTAGTTTGTATGGCTGTTTGTATTGAAATGAAAATATATTATGCTGACATTGGTATAATACATCTAGCATAAAAACATCGTCTGGGTTTTTGACTTTGTGTATTGCCGTCTGCATCAGTACTTGTGTTTTCATTCGCACACGGTCTGTGTCGAAGAAAGATGAAGATAGAAAAGAACTTTCTTTTAACTGAGGGATATTATCAAAGCAATGGTCTCCAAAGCGTCTGCAACACAATACTGACGAATTTGACGGTGACCCTTTTGCTTGTGTTTGTTGCACTTGCCTGGTCGATTTATCACGGGGAATTGAGTCTTCTGGAAACCTGAATAAGCTTATTCCATCTTCTCGAGTGTTTGACAAAAAGCCTGCTATACAATGGTCAGGCATAATATCACAAAATGTGTGCAACAAAAATTCAACAAAGAACGAGACACCACAACACAGAAGCAATGGAGGGGGTGACCTGAAGCTGAGGTCACTTTCACATTCTTTACCAGAATAAGGGGAGGACCCGTCTTTAGTGACAAAACCTTAACTAAAGTCATAATTTGAGCACACATCTATCATAGAAAATATGCCTTTCAGTGTTTTTTTACTGAGAAAATAAAGATTAGCATGTGTTTTGGTGTCATGAGCACTTTAAATTAGGGTTTTCCTTCAGTAAGAGCACAGATAATGACAAGCTGAACTCAGCAAATGCTCATTCTCTGCAAAAATGCATTTTCCGTAAAGGATACTCGTCTGTATTCTGTATGTATACAGCATACATGCATATAAATGACAAATAAAGGGATATATGAACATTTGAGGTTACTGTACGTGATTGATGCCAAGGACGCTATCTTTGTGTTTTCTTGAATTCAGTAGTGTTTCTCACCTTTTTTTATCAAATGATGGCACTTGCAATTTGCTTTGGCTCCACCGAGGTATTCTTTAGCAGCCGCTGATGTTGCTGTCAATCACAATCAATCACAATCACATATTCAATCAAGGTAAAAGTAACCTTAGATGTTAATTTATTTCTTTCATTCTACATATACATGCATTTCGAATAGTTTTCTGCATGTACATCTTGAATTATAAAATGATGTGTTTTTTTTAGATTTATAGAACAGTGTTAGTGAGAAGAAAAAAAAAACAGGCAACCGATGGAGCTGACACCCGGTTCCACATGTTAGCACGCTGATAAGCTGCTAAAAAGGATGTTTGTAATAAAAGATACATTCACAACACAGTTGCAATCACACAGTGTATAGGTAACATGACAAGATGCACACCATGTTGTACACCAGCCTGAAAATGTACAAGGCATCAGGAGGCAAAATCTTTGGTGTAATTTTTCAATTTGAGCTGTAAAACATGCAAACAGGATCAAAGGAAACCTAGGTTCCACTATATACGGTATATTGTATTGTGTAACACATGCATAGTCTTAGTTCTCTTTACAATGCAGACTCTTCCTTTCTAATGTTTCCTGGTGTTACCTATAACTATAATTGCATATTTATGCTTTCAGTTGACCCCTTTGTGTCTTGCAGCCAGACTTTTACAGTACAGCTCTAACAATAGTAGCAAAGATTTGGCAGTGAAACAGCTACACTCTTATTACATCACAAAAATGTCCGACAACAATTGAATTGACTTTTCTCCACTATCTGACATATCCACTTATCAGCATAGCTAGCGATATGTAAATTATGTTGAGAGGAAGAGGCAAAGGTTGTCTATATGTTTTTTTCTTTTTACTTTTTCAAAGGAATACTGTATGTTGTTTTATTTATAGTACATCTGCACTGTACAGTCAGTTTTTTTGTGCATTGCTACCATGTCAGAGGTTCATTTTTAGCCTCGTTCTTCCTCCTCCTGCTGACCTCAAGAATATTTGATTGGGTTTTCAACATAGCTGAGCCTCTGAATCTCACCTTCTTTGTTCCCTCAGGAATGCATGCCAAATTCAATTGAAGGTAGTAAATAGAAAAGGCTTTAAAGTCAGTACTACTCGTACCCCATAAAGCAACAGATATATTTGTGCGCTTGGCAGAGACAGTTCAGTTTCCCAAAGGGGATAAAAAAAATAAACATTCAGTAATAAAACTGGATTACAAATGCTACACTGTGTCATACCTAATATGACTGATATATCCTTTTTCTTATCCCAAACAATCAATGATGTAAGTCCTCATGTGACGTCATGCAAAATGCCAGTTTGAAATCAAAAGCTTTGTTGCGAGTCGAGAAACATTTTTTGCTGATGTATTTGGATTTTGGTTGTGAGAGCTTCGCTATCAACTCAAGTAAGATTTCAAAGCTTGTGTTGGACATGTTTCCTTTTCATATACTGTATCTTGTGGCACTTAGGAATACGATATGCGTGCACATGTGACTGCAAGTCGGTGTTATTCTTTGAGTATGTCCGTGATTATGTGTAGATTTGTGCAGCGGTTTGTAAAAACAAAAGGGCAAAACAAGCAGTTTGCTGTGGTGTGAATGTATGAGCACAGAGAATGAGTATATCCTGTGTGATCTTGTGGTGTGTTTTAATTAGCTCAAGTTCAGGTCTTACATTTCTCACATCCCCATCGTTATCACAGTTCGACAGTTGATAGCAGATTAAATGTGCGCCTATGATTGGCCAGCTACTATACTATACATAAAAACTGTAATGATGTTGAGGCGGAAGCCATGTAGGAATCCATTTGCAGAAGTTTAGTACACACCAATCTTAGACGTAAGGCAGAGATCGTAAACGTGGTCACAGGCAAGAAGGTCAAAACACAAGTAATCAGTCCGAACAGCAAACAACCAAATGGGTAATCCAAAAGGCAAAGATCAAGAAACAGGCGAGAAGTCATACACGTGGTCAATCAGAGAAAATGCAAACAAACGCTCGGTAAGGCAGTAGAACTGGCAATACTTTGCAACCTCTGTTTGGCCTGGGCCATGCTTAAATGGCTGCCAAACAGGAAGTGGATGCAGAGGGGCAGAGGGAGTCGTACCAGTCAATATTCAGGTGAGGGCTCCCTCTGCTGGCGTGGTGCTACAGAATCCCCCTCCCTAGGAGCGCCTCCTGGCACTCGACGAGGACGTCCCCGCGTTAGTGGTGCCGGACGATCCGGTCTGGCACGATGAAAGTCCGCAATGAGCGACGGATCCAGGATGTCGTGCAAAGCCTCCCATGATCTCTCCTCAGGTCCATAGCCCTCCGAGTCTACCAGATATTGGAGCTGACCACCTCGACGCCTTGGCTCCATCAATATCCAGCGGTGGCGGCGGCTCACAATTCATAGCGTTGGGGTCAGCATCCAGGTAGACCGGTTTGAGGAGCGAGACATGGAAGGATGGGGAGATGTGGTGATTAGGAGGAATCTCAAACTGATATGTGACCTCAGTAATCTGTCTGATAATTTTAAACGGGTCAACATACCTGGGGCTGAGCTTCTTACTCAGTAGCCGTAGCCTGAGGTCCCTGAGGTTTCGTAGACAGCCAGACCCAATCTCCTGGTTGGTAGGGAGGGTGTGGGCGACGTCGTCTATTGGCCTGGAACTCTTGTGTTCGGGTAGCTCTCTATAGACGAACATGGACACTGTCCCACTACGTTAATTCCAGTCGTCAACTGCAGGCACTGATGACGGTTTACCAGACCACGGGAACAAGAGGGGGTTGGTATCCCAAGACACAATGAAAGGGGGTCATTCAAGTGGAAGAGTGAGTCAAGGAGTTCTGCGCATATTCAGCCCATGGAAGAAATTCTGCCCACCGGTTCTGTTCTTGGTGACAGTAAGTCCTGCGATACCGTCCGATTTCTTGGTTCAATCGTTCAACTTGGCCATTAGATTGGGGATGATATCTTGACGTGAGGCTAACATTGATGTCAAGTTGCTTGCAGAACGCTCTCCAAACCTGAGAGGTAAATTGGGTACCTCTGTCAGAAACAATATCCTCTGGCAGACCATAGATTCTAAAGACGTTTTGGAATAAAGATTGAGCCATCTCCATTGCTGTGGGAAGACCTTTGAGGGGAATCAAACGGCAGGCTTTAGAGAAGCGATCTATGATGACCAGTATGGTGGTGTAACCGTTGGAGAGTGGTAAGTCTGTAATAAAGTCTATGGATAAGTGAGACCAAGGACGCTGAGGAATGGGTAATGGTAGGAGAAGGCCAGAAGGCAGTTCCTTGGGGGTTTTGGATTGAGCACAAGTTTGACAGGACTTGACATAGGTTATTACATCTTTTGACATTGATGGCCACCAGAAGGAATTCTGTAATAGTTGGAGAGTACGCGAGATTCCCGGATGTCCTGAGCTCAGTGAGGTGTGAACCCATTGCATGACTCTGAGACGTAGTCCTTGAGGCACAAAGAGTTTGTTCATGGGGCAGTTTGCTGGTGGTGGTTCTTGTTGATGGGCTCGTTGGATCTCTATAATATCCCAGGTTACTGCAGCAATTATGACAGACGACGGAAGGATAGGTTTAGGTGTGACATCGTTAGTTGAAGAGTCGTGACGTCTGGATAGAGCATCAGCCTTACTGTTTTTGCTGCCAGGTCTGTAGGTAACAGTAAACTGGAAACGAGTGAAGAACAGAGACCAACGAGCTTGACGTGGGTTCAAGCGTTTCGCACTCTTGACGTATTCCAGGTTTTTTCAAGTCTGTGATGACTTGAAATGGATGGACCGCTCCCTCAAGCCAATGCCTTCACTCTTCAATTGCTGCTTTCATGGATAAGAGCTCTTTATTACCTACATCATAGTTGCGTTCAGCAAATGTTAGTTTCCTCGAAAAGAAGGCACAAGGGTAGAGTTTGCCTGGTTGACCATGACGCTGGGAAAGAACGGTTCCTATTCCACAGTTGGAAGCATGTACTTCGATCACAAAGGGAAGATCAGGATTAGGATGCTTGAGAATCGGGGCTGTAGTGAAACTGGTATTGAGTTTGATGAAGGTTTGGGTAGCTACTTCGGTCCACCTGAGTTTGGATGGTTTGCCTTTTAATAGTGATGTTAAGGGGGCCGCAATCAGGCTATAGTTACGAATAAAGCGCATATAGAAGTTTACAAAACCAAGAAATCTCCGAAGTTCTTTGACCGTAGTGGGTTGCGGCCATTCTGTGACTGCTCTGACCTTGGAGTCATCCATCTCAACGTCTAGATGACAGATGTTGTACCCAAGAAAGGATGTCTGCTTGACATGAAACTCACATTTCTCTGCTTTGATATACAAGTGGTTATTCAACAGGCCGGAGAGCACAGTCTTGACATGCTGGATGGGTTCAGATTCAAACATAGAGTAAATGAAAATTTCATCAATGTATGCCACTACACACTGATTCAGAAGATCTCTGAAGATTTCATTGATGAAGGACTGGAAGACTGCAGGGGCATTTGCGAGTCCATACGACATGACCAAGTACTCATAATGGGCTCTGATGGTAAGAAAGGCATTCTTACACTCATCTCCTTCACGAATCCGGATCAGGTTGTAAGCACTTCTGAGGTCGAGTTTAGTATAGATCCTGGCATCACGTAGTTGCTCTAATGCTGAAGGGACAAGTGGAAGAGGGTAGCGAAACTTGATGGTTACATTGTTCAAACCTCTGTAGTCTATACATGTAAGCCTCCATCTTTCTTTTCTACAAAGAAAAACCCTGAAGCAGCTGGTGAAGTGGAGGGACAAATAAATCCAGATTCCCGAGCTTCTTCTATGTACTCTTCCATGGCTTGGGTTTCGTTTCGGGACAGGGGGTAGACTTTGCTTTTGGGTGGCATGGCATTGGGTAACAACTCGACAGCACAGTCCCATGGTCGGTGCGGTGGTAGCTTTGTGGCCTTGATTTCACTAAAAACCTCAATAAATTCTTCATAACAGACAGGAATCCTAGAAGTTAGATTAGTGTACAGGCTTTCAATACTGGTTGTCATACAGTGCTTGATGGTGGCAGAATGCATGCAATGGGTTTGGCAGAAATCCGACCACTGGGTTAACTCACCATAGTACCAGGAAAGGACTGGGTCGTGAACGGATAGCCACGGGTGGCCCATGATAATGTCATGCCTGGGAGAGTCAATGATATAAAAGGAGATAGCCTCTTGATGGAAGAGTTCACTGCACTGATCTTGATGGGTGGTACATAGGGTTGAGCAGGAATGTTGAACTTCTTAACAATGTCATGGTGGATGAGATTCAGGGCAGCTCCAGAATCTATCAGCGCTGTAAAATCAATCGGAGTACTTTCGGTAGCTAACCGAACAGGAAGAGTTAATGATTTAGTCGGTAGAAAAGAGAATTGTTCCACACTCACCCGGGTGGTAATCTTTGTGTTCCTCCGAGCTTTGTGTGGGCAGGTTACACCATGATGTCCTATTTCACCACAGTAGAAGAACAGGTTGAGTTGACGTCGTCGAGCTCTCTCTTCCTCAGTGAGTCTTGAGTAACCCAGTTGCATGGCCTCCTGGTTAGGCATGGAAGTGGGTGGAGAATGATGGCCGGGCTGGTATGTGATTGGAGCGCGAGCATGTGGTGGTGGAAAAGCTCTCTTATTGGGAGCATTCCGCATGAGAATTTCAATCTTAATGGCGAGAGTTACATATTCAGTAAAGGTACAATCCTCTCCTTTGCAAGCCAGTTCAGCCTGTACATCAAGGTTCAAGGTTTGTTTGAATACAGCTTTTAAAGGGATGTCATTCCAGCCACCTTGAGCAGCAAGTGTTCTGAACTCTATAGCATAATCTGCAACAGTGCGGGTGCCTTGAGACATGTGAAGCAATTGTGTCGATATATCCTTGCCCCCCCGCAGGATATTCAAACACTTCTCTTAATTGTTGGATGAAACACTCATAGGAGGTACGACACAAAAGATCTGTCTCCCAGACCGCTGTAGCCCAATTAATTGCTTTACCAGTAAGCAGTGATATCAAAAAGGCACATTTCTTGTCATCGGAGGTGAACTGCTCTTCCTAGTTAGCGAAATAAATCCCCACCTGATGAATAAAGCCCCGACACTGCTCAGCTGAACCATCGAATTTATCAGGCATAGCGAGTCTTACCGTCTGTGGTATAGGGGAAGGGAGCGAGTGGATGTACTGGGTCAGATGCTCATTTGCAGATTGAAGCTTGTTGAGCTGTTCTTGGTAACTCTTGAGCAGTTCACCTTGATAGGCAAAAGCGGCATGAAGCTGGGACACTTCTGCTGGATCCAATGAAGGCGAAGTATTCTGTAATGAAGTTGAGGCGGAAGCCGTGTAGGAATCCATTTGCAGAAGTTTAGTACACACCAATCTTAGACGTAAGGCAGAGATCGTAAACGTGGTCACAGGCAAGAAGGTCAAAACACAAGTAATCAGTCCGAACAGCAAACAACCAAAGTGGTTATCCAAAAGGCAAAGATCAAGAAACAGGCGAGAAGTCATACACGTGGTCAATCAGAGAAAATGTAAACAAACGCTCGGTAAGGCAGTAGAACTGGCAATACTTCGCAACCTCTGTTTGGCCTGGGCCATGCTTAAATGGCTGCCAAACAGGAAGTGGATGCAGAGGGGCGGAGGGAGTGGTACCAGTCAATATTCAGGTGAGGGCTCCCTCTGCTGGCGTGGTGCTACAAGAACCTATTTCTTTTTCTCAGCTTCTTAAAATTCAGAGTTCAAATCTCATTTAAAAAAAAAGTTTTTTCCTATTACTGATAATAGTATTTCATCCCGATTGTACCACACTATTGCTATATGCCACAGTTACAGGACTGACAAAAAGCCATCTTGCCTCTTGGTATCTGCTCATTACTTTTGGAAGATTTATTTTCTCTGTCTTTTTTCCATCTGTTTGTGTGTAAACCTATTTTTAAAATACTAAAATATAAAAGAAAATTCCTACTTTTTATTATTTTATTATTCATTCTATTAGATGTAATCAAAGCTCATGCTCCTAATAGCTCAACCCACCTTTTTCTTTTTAAGATGTTTTAAGGAAAGGGAAAGTTGTGTCAGGAAGGGCACTGAACAGGAAAAACTGAACCAAACTAATCATACTAGTGACTAGATTAGTGAGCTTCATAGCTGCTTCATGGCTGCTTTGGAGGTTTTTAATTTTATTTTTTATGTTAATACAGGCTTTGATGTTTAATCTTTCATCTTGCCTTCCGTGTCACTTAAATAAATTAAAGTACTGTTGTTGCACACTTACCATGCGTATTGGTTTATCTGAGTGGTTAAGTCTGTGTCTTTGAGGTGGAAAAAATTTCTAAGGAGATCTCTTTATTTGTCTGGATTGCCATTAGCTCTGCTCTTGAAAAACAACAGTCGACTGTAGACAAAATCTAGCAAATCAGATTTGACTATGAAAATCCTTAGTCGAAAACAGCCCTAGTGCCAAGTAGTTGTAGTAGTTGTGTACGTTTTGTATAAAATCCAAAGTTCTTGAGAAAACATGTTTTCTGGGTGTGAATATTCTGACCTAACTAAAATACAATATTACACTGTAGCTTGGTCTCAATCCCCATTGTTTCCAAAGCAAATTCACCAACATAATGCAATTTCCGCTGCTTTTATAACGTTTCTTTTATCATACCTTACAATTCAAGATGGAGAAGATGAAACCAAGAGTAGCTTTTTTCTATCAGCAGCACAAATGTATTTTGCTTCATGATGAAAACAAATCTGTCTTTTGTTTATTTGTAAGAAAGAAGTAGGTTGCTTTGCTTTTGACTGAGAAATAATTAAAATCTCTGCAGACCTGGGACATTCATGGCTGAACTCTCTTTCCATTTTTTCAATCTTACACTTGGTAAAAAGCTTAGTTGGGTTTAGCTTGTATACTGTGATATACACTGCCTGGCCAAAAAAAAAAGTTGCCACCAAAAAAAGTCATACAGTACATAATGTACATAATATTTTGTTGGACCGCCTTTAGCTTTGAGTGTCTGACCACGGCGCAAAGCCTTCTCCAGCACATCCCAAAAATTTTCAATGGGGTTGAGGTCTGGACTCCATGTGTGAAAATGATGTCTCATACTCCACAAACCGCTCTTTCACAATTTGAGCCCGATGTATCCTGACATTGCCATTTTGGATTATGGCCGTGCCATCAGGGGAGAAAAAATCCATGAGTGGAATAAACTGCTCATTCAGTATATTCAAGTAGTCAGCTGACCTCATTCATAGTGTTGCTAAACCTAGACCTGACCAAATGCAGCTACCTCGTACCTATTTGCTTAGTTAAATCCAGGTGGTTACTTTTTTTTGGCCAGGCAGTGTATAATTAGTCTTAGTTTTTATTATTATTGATTTATTTCAACATGCTTGTTGCATACATTACAGTACCGTATTTTCCGCACTATAAGGCGCATCTAAAAGCTTTCAACTTTCTCAAAAACTGACAGTGCGCCTCATAATCCGCTGCGTTTTATATATGGATCAACACTGAGCCGCAACTACGGGAAGCAGCCGTCGACTCCATTTTCTCCCGTGGAAAAAGTAGTTATTAAAGGCTTTACGACATTGACATTGCCGTATGTGTGTGTGCGTAAAGGCACCAAAATGGCTCCTTTGAAAAGACACGCTTATAACGCGGAGTTCAAACTCAAGGCTATCAGTCATGCAGTAGAACATGGGAATATAGTTGCAGCAAGAGAATACAACATTAACGAATCAATGGTGCAGAAGTGGAGGAAGCGACAAGATGACCTGCGCCGAGTAAAGAAGACTAAACAGAGTTTCCGAGGGAACAAGGCGAGATGGCCACAGTTAGAGGACAAAGTCGAACAGTGGGTTGTTGAACAGAGTCACAGTCACTATTAGAATGAAGGCAACAGTGGAAGCACGCGAACTTAACATTAATGAATTTAGAGGTGCTCCTTCTTGGTCCCTTCGGTTTATGAAAAGACGTAATTTCTCCATGCGCACACCAACTACTGTTTCACAGCAACTACCCAAAGACTACCAAGAAAAGCTGGCCCCTTTCCGTGCATGCTGCAAAAACAAGATCACTGAAAAAATTATCCGGTCAGAGCACATCACCAACATGGACGAGGTTCCACTCACCTTTGACATTCCTGTGAACCGCACTGTGGATAAGACGGGAGCACATACGGAGAATGTTGGCACCACACGGAATGAGAAGTCATCCTTCACTGTAGTTCTCGCCTGCCAGGCTAATGGCCAGAAACACCTATGGTTATTTTCAAGAGGAAGACTTTGCTAAAAGACAACTTTCCAGGCGTCGTCGTCATCAAAGCTAACTCGAAGGGATGGATGAAGAAAAGACTAGTGAGTGGTTGGGAGAAATTTACTTCAAAAGACTGGGTGGCTTTTTTCACACAGCTCCGTCCTTATTGATCTACGACTCCATGTGCGCCCACATCACCGATGGTGTCCAAAAACAAGTGAAGCACACTAATTCTCAGCGCTTGCCGTCATTTTGGGTGGATTGACAAAAGAACTCCAGCCGCTAGATGTTGGTGTCAACGGGCATTGAAAGCTATACTGCGAACTGCGTGGGATGACAGAAGGCGAACACACGTTTACCAAGACGGGGAGACAGCGCCCAACGACATACGCCAGTATTTGCCAGTGGATCGTAAACGCCTGGGCTGATATATCAGTCTCAACTGTGCTCCGAGCTTTCAGGAAGGCAGGAATTTTCACTGAACTGCCAGACAACAGCAGCGACACTGACTCTAACAATATTGACTTTGACGAGACAGAGCCGTGCACGTCGGATGCCGTGTTCGCCCAACTGTTCAATTTGGACACGGAAGAAAAATAATTTGAGGGATTTGTGAATGAGGAATGAACTGATAAAGTTTCTTTTTTGTGTTTACAGCTGAACAAAGTTAGTCATATAGTGAATATGGACATTAATGTTATTGTTATATTGTTATCGCTTTGCACTATTTCGAGAGTTACTATATTTAAAGTAACGTATCAGATTGCTTCTTTTGCATGTTTGCTGAATGAGGAAAAGTAAAAAAAACGTTGCACTTCCTGTTATTTGTTAAAAGATAAACTGTCGCGAAAATACTACGTCAGTGACATTACCTCGGGAAAAATAATACAACAGCTGTTTATTAATTTTGGAAGTGAACAGATTTGTCAGAACGCTGGTTTGTATACTATTAATAAAGTTTGACTTATCTGACTGTTTTGATGACGTTGCCTTTAGCGCAGCTTTACCTAGTGGATGCATAACGCAACCACAGCCACTACTGCAGCTTCTATTCTATGCGCCTTATAATGCGGTGCGCCTTATATATGAACAAAGTTTTCAAATAGGCCATTCATTAACGGTGCGCCTTATAATATAAAAAATACATAATATTAGAATTTTGCTATATTATGTTCACATTTTTATGAAAATGTCCTTTTGACGTGTGATGCTGGAAGAGGAAACGACACACAGCAAGCAACACAATTTGCACCAAAACGTGACTAAACACGTTGGTTAGCCCGCAGCAGTATCCCATCAAGCCATATAAATGTGTGGTTTACATACAGAACTCAACCATGACAAAGAGCAACAAACAGTTCCAAACTGCCAATAAAAACACAAAACTTTGTATTTAAATTAGGGTTGTCAAATAATAATAATTTCTGAAAAGATTAATCGCGCTTTTCAAATTCATTAATATTAATTAACCATTCTGTCTTCCCTGAGCTATAACCTTATCGTGGTGGAGGAGATGTGTCCTGATGATCGTAGGAACTACTTCATCAAGAGCTTTTATTCCCATGACAAACCGGTCCTACGAAAGGAACCAGAAAAAGAGCGCCAATCCTGGAGACTGCTTGGCCTGCCATTACCTGTGGGGCAAGATGGTGACCGTCTAGTGGCCCGGCCTATACCCATGCGGCCCGGCCGGGCACAGCCCGTAAAGACAAAGTGGGTCCACCCTCCAAAGTGCTCACCACTCTTGAGCTGCAGCTCTTGGTGTGTCACCGCTCTGATGGGGAAGGAGTATGAGCTGGTGCACGAGGTGGAGAAGTTCCGACTGTGTTCTGACTGTTGTTTGCACTTATGCACCTTAAAGTACTGGAGAGTGCCCCCTGGGGGGATTCCCTTGTTCTGCTGGAGGACTTCAGCGGTCATGTTGGCAGCAACAGTGAAATCTGGAGAGGCTTGATTGGGAGGCCCCTCTGATCTGATCTGAGTGCTTTGTTATAGGACTTTTGTGACCGTCATAAATAGTCTATAACGAACACCATTTTCCAGCTTAAGTGAGTCCACATGTGGAGTTGGCACCAGAACACCCTGGGCCGCAGTTCAATGATTGACTTTGTGGTTGTGTTTTGGACACTGAGGTGAAGTGAGAAGTAGAGTTGTCAACCGATGACCACCTGGTGGTAAGTTGGCTCCGATGGTGGGGGAGGATGCGTGTCAGACCTGGCAGGCCCAAATTCATTGTGACGGTCTGATGGGAATGTCTGGCAGATTCCCCTGTCAGAAGGAGTTTCAACTCTCACCTCTGAGAGAGCTTGACCTTGTTCTGGGGGAATCAATGCACATTGAGTCAGAATGGGCCATGATCCGTGCCTCCATTGCAGAGACAGCTGATTGGAGATTGGCAGTAAGGTGGTTGATGCCTGTCGTGGCGGTAACCCCAGAATCCGTTGGTGGACACCAGTGGTGAAGTATACCATCAAGCTAAAGGAGGCCAATCTGGCCTTTTTGGCCCCTGGGGCTCCAGCAGGAGATGACAGGTAATGGCAGGACGAACAGTCTCCAGCTCTTGCCGTCACGGAGGCAAAAACTGGCAAAAACGTGGGAGGAGTTTGGAGAGGCCATGGAAAACAACTTCTGACTGGTTTTAAAGTGATTGTGGACCACCATCCGCCATCTCAGGAAGGGTAAGCAGTTCACAGTCAACACCGTATAAGTTGGGAATGGTGTGCTTTTGACCTTGACCTTTGACCGTGTTCCTCTGCATCGGTCTATTGTGATGAAGTGAGAGCTTAGCCGAAAGGCAAAGCTCTCAATTTTCCAGTTGACCTATGTTCCTACACTCACCTATGGTCATGAGCTTTGGGTAGTGACTGAAAGGACAAGATTGTGTCTAAAAGCGGCCAAAATGAGTCTTCTCCTTAGTTTGGCTGTCGTGTGTGGCTCTTCCATAGAGATAAGGTGGAAAGTAATCCTGGAGAAATTCGGATAGAACTGCTGAATAAATGCAGCAAATTGTCCACAAACAATTTCTTCTTACTTTGACTGCACATAAACACATAATAAAAATATTAGGGTGACGGTGTGTCCATAAATGCATCTTGCGATTGTCTAATGACAATACAGAAGTGTTCGATGACACATAATGGAGTAGAGTGAGTTGGCGATACATATATGGTGTTGGAAGCTGATGATGTGTTCAGGTCACAATAAATGTATTCTCTGTGTGACTGTGTGGGGAAGCTACACTCTGCGAAGTGAAGTGTGACTTGCCATGATGCTTATGTGTTAATTGCGCAAAAAAATTATCATTCATTTATTCATTTTCTATACCGCTTATCCTCATTAGGGTCACGGGGGTGCTGGAGCCTATCCCAGCTGGCTTTGGGCGAGAGGCGGGGTACACCCTGGACTGGTCGCCAGTCAATTGCAGGGCACGTATAGACAAACAAACATTCACACTCACATTCATACCGATGGACAATTTAGTGTCGCCAATTAACCTAACATGCATGTTTTTGGAATGTGGGAGGAAACCGGAGTACCCGGAGAAAACCCACACACGCACGGGGAGAACATGCAAACTCCACACAGAGATGCCCAACGGAGATTTGAACCCAGGTCTTCCAGATCTCCTGACTGTGTGGCCAATGTGCTAACCACTCA
>QODF01000061.1:1435121-1553264 GCA_024372805.1 Oostethus manadensis
TCTCAAATCAAAATATTGATACTTTTGACATTTAAATACCGGTACTTTTATTTTTCTGATGTTGTATATTAGCTTTGCTCTATTGTAAGTCGCCCCACTACATCAATATACTTCAGGGTTTAAAATGTATGGGATTAGTATTGCAGAGACCAGCCTGAATTTTACCCAGTATCGAAGCAAAAATGGAATGAATGTTATCGCACATCACTAGAACACACATTACATTAATCTTTACTTTTGTGTGTGCATGTCACTTTCCCGACGCTTCGTGTTCACGTTAACAAGTCGCATTATGTTGGTATGTTGGTAACGCCACACATTAGAAATCGATTTAGACAAAAAATCAGAACTGGGCATCATACCCTGCACTGTGAACGTAGCGAACGTTTTTATCATTTTAATGGCATGCACCGTTATTGGGCTCCATTCCTGTCAGTCTGGGCTTTTGTACCATCCCTTTCTGGTTTGTGTGGTTGGAATTTGTTTGGTCTTTTTTGTTTTTGCATGTTCTAAAATGTAAAAATGTTAGTTCATGTGTTCATATTCTGCTCACAGGCTATAAAGCTTAAATAAAGATTTTTTTTTATTGTGCCCCGTAGCTTTAGCCCAGGCTCTGGACTTTGCTGAAGCTGTTGTCAAGAGCAAAGCGCAGCTCAGTAATGGCTGACTAGAGAGGTGTGTGCCCGTATAAGTTCAGTATTTTTATGTTTTCTAAGATTGTGTTGAAATTCATTGCCACGTCTTTACTCACTCTAGAGTTGCAATGCATGGTATCTCAGTGGCAATATTCTAATGTTAACATTTCAACTTAACACTGCAATACTCTTAGGTGCTCGGAGCATGCTAAGGGTTTCTCATAGTTCTTTAAAAAGTATAGTTTGTTGCTGAAGAGAAGCTGGTAGAAGCTCAGATTTTAAAAGAATGAGTCAGTCAACCTCAGTGGGCCATCAGGCTCAAAAAGACCTCTGTTAGCATGAACACTGTCAAACAACTGATGAATGAAATTATGTACATGTTTAGTTGTTTGTTTCATTGTTAGTCCTTGTATCCAATAAGATTTCAGCTCTGTGTTGCCAGGTAGAAAAGGATGTGCTTGGACACCTTAAAGGAGACCTTAAAGGAGACCTACAAAGGGCCTTTGTATTGAGTTTTGGACTCCGATAGAGCAGCTACACATGATAACCCGCGCAGAAAGCTTTGTAGATTTTTCCAGACTCTGCGTCTTCTCCAGAAATGTTTCCTTGGGTTTCCTGCCTCCCGCCAACGGGTCTGCGTAGTTTACTCCACCCAGGCCCTCCTCCAGGTGCGCCTCCAGGCAAGCCCACTGCGTTGTGATTGGTCACACTCCCAAGCGCTCCGAGGACTTCCAGACAGCTGCCGAACCCTACTTCCAAGGCGGTACAGGAGTTTATACTAAACGACAATTTATCTTTTTAAAATATCCGCTTTTAACAGCTCCAGACATTGGTGAGCTTGTAATTTGCATGCATGCCGGTAACACTCCCTCCACTTCCTGTATGCACACTACTGTATGCTTACAGACAACCGCTTTTGTCCGATTAGTTAAAATAAACCGAGTTAGGACACTGATTAATTGTTACTTACAGCTTGCTCTTCTAACTCTTCAACACGACCAAGTAATGTTGGAAATATGTCGGACTTGACCAGCAGTGTGTCGGATAGTTCAGCTTCGTATTGCTAAACAAAGTAAGCTTTCTCTCACATCCTAACAAAGATTTTCTCTGAGCCACTGCTCAATGTTACCCATATAAGGAAGTCCGGGTTTTGTGATGTCAGTAGAACTCAGGTGTAGAAAAAAAACCTCTCTGTAACACAGCATGCAGAGTAGGGGTGCAACGATTCGTTTTGACAACAATTTGATTCGTATCGCGATTCGTAGTTTCCGATTCGATTCAAGGACGATATTGGTTCATGTAGTACGTTACGATCTAAAAAGATTCAGTAACTTTAAATCGATTCATTAACTTTTTTGGCAAAAGTTCAAGCAGTCTGACGGTGAAATAAATAGCTGGAGACTGCACAGTAAAGGTGAAGTTTCCTAATTTTTCTTTGTTTTTGGTAAGAGAATCAGGTATACATTAATTATGGAAATAAACAAACAAGTAAACAACAATTTATGGCAAACGCATTCACGTTTTATGTCACTGTCATCCGGGAGAGACTCGGAGTAGAACTGCTGCTCCTCCACATTGAGAGGAGCCAGATGAGGTGGCTCGGGCATCTGGTTAGGATGCCTCCTGGACGCCTTCCTGGGGAGGTGTTCAGGGCACGTCCAACCGGTAGGAGGCCTCGGAGAAGACCCAGGACACGCTGGAGAGATTACGTCTCTCAGCTGGCCTGGGAACACCGCGGCATCTGTCGGGAAGAGCTGGACGAAGTGGGAGAGGAGAGGGGCGTCTGGGCTTCTCTGCTTAGGCTGCTGCCCCCGCAACTCGACCTCGGATAAGCGGAAGAAAATGGATGGATGGACATACCTTGTATCATGTCCTGATACTCCCATCCATGAGTTTGAAAGGCTTCAAGTTGGACTTAACTTTGGATGTGGTCCAACATGCAGTACAAATCCCATACCGCTTTGAAGAGGAAGAAGTAATCTAACTAACAGACATGTATACCAATGAAAATACACCCCATATCCTATGAAAAATTGCATATTTTAGGACATCCACACGGACTTTTCTAACTGAGCGCAAGCTTAGCGTCCCATGACGTCATCCGTGCGCCCCAGTCAACAGGTATGACTAATCAACTTACGCCAAATCAAACTGTTACAAGGGTAATGTTTAACGTCTTTAGCATTAAAAAAGCTAAGAAACACACATCCATATAAACCCGCTGTGCTTAAATCCAATACTTCATTTCCTAGTATCGATTAAATCGGTTGATTACTTTTCAAACGATGTTAGATTGATATATGTTGTCTGGAATGGCAATTGGACGAACACAGATCAATGTAGCTGGAATATAAATAGGAATATAAATTGATACATCAATCTAGTGAATGAATTGTTACACCCCTAGTGCAGAGCCATCCAAAACTGCTTTCAGGGTTCACTTCCAAATGCACAAACATTATCTGACGCATTGTTTAACACGAGAATACAACTCTCTCTCTCTCTCTCTCTCGCTCTCTCTCTCTCTCTCTCTATATATATATATATATATATATATAGGTTGATATGTAAGCCTTTGTAGAATTCTTAGCTTTTGTATATGATATATATATTATTTGGAGATGTTGCAAAATGATTGCATAATCATCATCTGAGTCTAGAGATCTAAAACAATTATGCCATTAAGGGCTTTCATTGAAAATATTCCCCCTGCTTTTTCTTTAGATGTTCAAATGTCAAAGAAACAACCTTTCGTAGGTGTTGAGCTTGAAGCTGTAAATGTCGTTCTGTCCCCCTTATTTTCTCTTCTTTTATCCTCGTTCTTCTCACCCACCTTTACTGCATTTCTCTCCAGCAATGTATTAATGCTAATTTATGCAGCCTGGCTGGCACAAAACTAGCAGGGAGGGGTCCTCCTCCTTGATTACCAGCAGTGAGGGTTGGGCTTTGGGAAGCTGGGGTGAGGGTGACCTGGACAGACACCTCATTTAATTTAATACATTGGAGCATGCAGAAGCCGGGGAGTTGAGGCGAGGGAGGGAGATAATCAAGAGGCTGGGCCCTTATAAATGTGCTCTGAGATGACAGAAGAGATTGGATTTGGAAACGAAGAGCAAAGCCATGCGGAACACAGTTGATTGATTTCATTCAAGTGATCGTACCCACTGATGGGGAATTAGTTATTTTATTTATTTTTTTCCAGACGAGCAGGATCTGATGAGGTTTTTTTCCTGTGCTTTTCTTTTGTAATTCATCAGAAGCATTTTTCATTACCTATTCCTTATTCAGCAAACTTACCCCTGAAGGGGTTAGAGATAAATTATCACTATGTTTCTTTTTGGCAGCAAAATAGGAACATGGCTGCCTTGTTATTGTTTTCTAAGTATATATAGTAGAAAAATACATAAAATGTAGGTGCAGATGCAGGATTTATTTTTTGTATTGCAATAACTTTGATTCCATCTCTTTGGGAATCAAATTGCAATTATTGCCACCTATTGCACTGGGGTGGAACAAAATGCAATTTTTGATTTAAACATTTTTGAGAATTATCTCACAAAAGTGAGTAAAGGCTTGACATTTCAACAACTAGTTTATTATATTTTCTCAAAAGACAATACTATTTCTATTTTTTTCTATTATATGACCTGTTTTTTTCCCCCCAAGTGCTCTGACCATTTTTTGTGCCGTTATATGCAAAAATGCTGAAAAAAGTCCTATCTCAATGTTTAAGAATCCTAAAAAAAATTCTGGATCCAGATGTGTGATCCAGGTCAAAATTTCATCAATACTACCATATCCTATTTCTGACAATTCCTGAAAAATTCTGAAAAATCCCTGAAAAAGTTATTTTGAACACAAACAGACAGATAAATGTAATGAAAAACCTCCTTCGCAGAGATAAAAATCCGATTTGTAGCCGTAGTCAGTATACAGTTGGTCTAGTACACCATCAAAGGGCTTCACCTTTTCAGATTTTGGGCTCTAATTATTATGTGGGTGGTGCAGTGTGGCGCAGGCCGTGGAGTGGTAATTTCGTTCGGTGTAACACAGGGCACAGTCAATTTGGTAATTTTTTAGACCAACGCGTGCCGCGATGGAGGCGTGTCGCGGCGCAGAAGGGGGAGGTGCCGACTGATTCAGCCTGACGTAGTGACAATATCGTGCCAAAAAGCTTCGCCGAAGGTGCGCTGAGCACTCGCTAGCTTCAACCTGGTCTACTTTCAGCGTACGGCGAAGCGCAGCCGGTCAAGTAGTAATTCGGTTGATTGGCTCACAGTGCACACATGTCACCAAAACCCGACAGGCTAGTTTACACAATGTCAAGTACATTTTAATGTGTTTAACCACTGTTTAAATTTACTATCTGAATAAGCAAATACATTTGGATCTATATTGACTATTCCGTCTGCCTCTGTCGCACAGTCTCCTTCTGACCACCACCTCTTCTGTTCCTATCGCCGCCCCCCTCCTCTTCCTCGTCATCGGTTTCCAGTGGATCCGATATGGATGTGGTTAATTGTAAATAAAAGGTTAATCAAATGTATTGACATTTCTGATTGTGTAACCAAGAGTTGCAAAAAGGATCATAATGAATTGGGTAATACAAGTTCATCTCACATGCAAACACAAGTGACAAGGGCCAGACCACGAGCTTGGCAATGCGTCTTTTACGCACAGCTGCTTTGAATTTCATCCCTGTTATGCGCAGTTTTTGTTTATTCATATTACACGGGGTTGAAATACAGGTTACTAAATACGAGTGTCTTTGTTAGTGAGGAAAAACTTCTTACCATACCTGTAATACCAACCTCAACACCACCAAAACCCTCAATACTGACAGCTGAGAGGGTGGAGGACGCAATGGCCCAAAGAACTACACCTCCTCATCCTCATTAGTGTCGTGGGCGAGAAGCGGGGTACACCTTGGACTGGTCCCCAGTCAATCGCAGGGCAGATTCAGACTCACATTAATACCTATGGACAATTTGGAGTGGCAAATTAACCTAACATGCATATTTTTGGAATGTGGGAGGTAACCGGAGTACCTGGAGAAAACCCACACATGGGGAGAACATGCAAACTCCACACAGAGAGAGAGATTCGAGAGAGATCTCCTGACTGTGTGGCCAACATGCTACCCACTCGACCAACTCGTGTGGTCCCGCATCTTTTAGTTTCCTGAAATGCACTTTATAAGTAAGTGTATTCCTATTGTTCTATTAAATGCTCTTGAATCATGTCACTAATACACTGTCTGCCAAGTATAGTAAGAACCAAAAACAGACTTACACTAAATCTACGTTTTCAGTGAGCAGTTTAGTTCAGTTTGTAATGGCACACTTTGGTTTGGTAAATCATGATTAAGCTTGCATCTCCATCACAGTAGGCTAGATGACAATATATGTGTCAGCAATGTAAGGTTTGCTCACTTGATTCAAGATTGTAATGCCATATACAGATAAGAAGACTAGATTACTACGTCACAGCTGGTTGTTGATCCTTGACGCTGAAATCAAATATTGTGATAGCCGGGATGTAGATGTCAGGTTAGAAAAAGAAATCATGCACATCCTTAAGAAGTCCAACTGAGGATTTTAACACCACACAGCCGTCATTGCAATCCACACTGTGACCAATGTCAGGAAATCAGATGATAGCCATGACAGACAGATTATGCAATCCTTTGTGTCTGCTTCTGAGTTGAAATACGATTATAGCAAAGAAACTAAGCATGAACACATTATTCCAGAGTTTGTTCTCCACTGTCGTTCTCTCAATGAATTGCTTGTTGAAATTATCTGCGTTTTCATTATTTACATTTAGCATTGCTCAGCAAATTTCCTCCAACATTTTCCTCCAGAGAAATGGCGCAAAGCAAATATCATTGTTGAAAGTTCACAGGAGGTGTTTGAGATTCTGGTGGTGCATTATACATGATTGCAGGAGGGGGACCAGACGAATGACAGATGAAAAATACACGAAGAGAAAAGACAAGCATTATATACTGCATATTGTGTATATACTGTGTTCAATAAGAAATACATTGACATCTAAAACTATAATGCCATCAGTTGTGTCTACAAAAGGAAGTCGTGTGCTTTGATTTATGGAGGGCTAGCATGTGTGTCTGTGTGTAATTGGCACCATTGCTGCATTGTTGCTGGAAATAATCCTGACAGCATAATCCGCCTTTGCAAGGTTCATTAATTGCATTTAAAATCGAATGCAATCTATCTGAATGAAAACTTCCTTTCCTCAAATTTCACGGTAGAAAAGCCCTGTCGCCTCAAACACCACTGAAGGCTTTTTTTTCCATTTGTTTTTTAAATTTCACTGCCTGCCATACCTTTGAAAGTTTGGATGGATCTGTAATAAATGTACAATTTTCAGTCATTTTTGAGGTCTGCTTTTTTAAAAAGATGCTTAAACGAAAACTACACTCACAGATGTCTGTCCACAATCCTCATGTCCATCCATCCATTTTCTATGCCCCTTATCCTCATTAGGGTCGCGGGTATTCTGGAGCCTATCCCAGCTGACTTTGGGCTGGAGGCAGGGTACACCCTGGACTGGTCGCCAGTCAATCGCAGGGCACATATAAACAAACAAAGATAGACAAACATAGATAGAGAAACAAGCATTCACACTCACATTCACACTATAATGGACAATTTAGAGTCGCCAATTAACCTAACATGCATGTTTTTGGAATGTGGGAGGAAACTGGAGTACCTGGAGAACACGAAGTACACAGGGAGAACAACCAAACTCTACACAGAGATGCCCAAAGCCAGATCTCCTGACTGCGAGCTGCCAACATGCTACCCATTCGACCACCGTGCACCCCTTCTTATGTGAGACGTGAACAGATATTTCTTTATTTTTTGTGCGTGTTCTAAAAACAGAAAATGAGTTAGTGTAAGGCTGGGGTCTCGAACTCGTTCCATGGCGGGCCAAGACACTGCAGGTTTTCTTTCCAACCGGTCACTAAAGCAGGTGCTTTAATTGATGAGCTCCTTCCCTCAATTTGTAGGAGGTGTTGCTTATTAAAATCACCTGCTGTGGTGATACGTACGCCATACATTACATATAATGTGACGTGTTACATTGTTATTACTACAGTATTAACATTGTTACGCAGATCAAACATTATTACTGGTCCATTGACACTTAGCCATACCACACCGATGCCTCACACACTAAAAAAACTAAAGATAAGGCTGCATATTTGAGATGCTGCCACTGCATTTTTATCTGTTTTTATATCTTTAAAATGGGCCGCACAGTGGATGAGTGGGTAGCACATTGGCCTCACATTCAGGAGGTTCAGTGTTCGAATCTCTGTTGGGCATTTCTATGTGGAGTTTGCGAGTTCTCCCCGTGCATGTGTGTTTTTTTTCCGGGTACTCCGGTTTCCTCCCACATTCCAAAAACATGCATGTTAGCTTAATTGGCGACTCTAATTTGTCCATTTGAGAGTGAATCTGAGTGGGAATGTTTGTTTGTCTATATGTGCCATGTGATTGACTGCCAGACCAGTCCAGGGTGTACCCACCTCTCGCCCAAAGTCAGCTGGGATAGGCTCCAGCATACCAGCGACCCTAATGAGGATAAGCGGTATAGAAAATGAATGAATATCTTAAAAATGCACAGAAAAGAGAAACACATATGTAACGTTTCATTGACAACAGTATAATGAAAACAGTCACTTGGGATGGCCGTGTCTTTCAGCATAAAACTTCTGCTCCTATCGAGCTGGTAAATATAACATAGTCATAGATAAAAACTGCTGACAACAAACATGCATTTTGTTAGGTCTTCATAGCAAAGTTGAGAGCCAGTAGTATCCACTCTTCAGTCTGTCTCATGGTTTAGATGGTAGCTTATGGAATCTCAAAGTTGACCAACTTTTCGGTGTATTGCCACAGCTTTCTACAATACACGTGTGAAAAGCCGTTGTGGGTGATACTGAGACTGGTGAGGCGTAGTGTTATTTCTCCAGATAAATATATTTGCTCGTGTTAGTTGCTACAGTACAATATCCCTGTAGCTTGGTTAATATACAGGTCTGTTACGTAAATGCGACATTGTTGCCGTTGCAGGCGGGTCGCTCATGCTATCTTGTTTTCTCTTTTTAGAATGAAAAGGGCAAGAAATATGTTTCACATAGAGATTGTGGATGATGGACTTTTTTTTTTTATGCAGTTTTACTTTAAGTGAAAATGTGTCACACAATGAAGCCATGATATAAACATAGGGGTGCCCCTGCGAACTACCATTCAGGCACAAAGGTAGTATGGTTCCTTTACTTTGTAGATGTTATGTGACTCCAGTCAGCTGACATCAAACACTCCTCCTGACTTACTGGTGCTACCCATGGCAAAGATTAGGAGGTGAACAGACATCTCAAGATACACACAGAGATGCAATTTTCATCTTTATTATTCTGATTGCCAATAACCAAGTGGTAAGATACCTATATCTATAACAAAATGTATCCGTTCATTTATGGTGGATCCCCCAGTTTTAATGTTTGAATGTTTAATGTGAGCTGCATTTTCCCCACTTCATCCACAGTCCTTAAACGCAGCTTCTCACACGTTGCACAGATAGAGAGATACTTTATTCATCTCCAAGATACATTCACACAGACTACTATACAGTATTTTTTGCCCTTTTTCTTTGACCCAATACTTGCTCCCAAATGCTGATGCTATGTGGGTATGCATAAAGGTTTGGTGGTTTGATTTGATGTTTTGGTACACAACCAAACGGTGGCTCTGTATTCATTTCGTGTTTTTATTTGATGTTGTTCCTGCCATAGTTTTACACAAAATACAATAAATAAGATAAATGAGATAACTGTAATGTATGTATGTTTCACTGATGTGTTAATGCAAGTGCTGCTAGCTCGTCATCTTTGGCAGAAGCCCCACATGCAGTACTCCCCGAAAAATTAGAATTATCAAGTAAAAGTTGCTTTATTTTGGCCATTTAGCATAAAAGATGAAACCAACAAATTGTATTCAGCCATTACATGCAAACTGAAATATCTCAAGCAGTTCATTCTTGTAACTTTGCTGATTAAGATTATTAAAACCACAAACCCAGAAATTCAGAAAATTTGAATTTTTTTAAGATGCCTGACCTGATCAGCAAAATCCAAAGAAAAAAAACTTTTAATATATTGATCTGCATATTATTCGATTATATAATATGTCAAAATCACATTTTACGTTGAATTGCAGAAATACAAGGATATTCTAATTTTCCGCGTAGTACTGTAGCTGTCCCGGCTATGCCTGCCGTTAACCAGCAGCTCATACCCAAAATTTAGCTTGCATTTCAGAAGCAAAAAATCAGCCCAGAGATGGCTCCCATATAAAATAAAATACTTGTTGGTACACTCGTATGCCAAGATACCACTGTATAAATTACATTTAAAAAATCAGTAGTGCTTCAGTACCTTCTTGCAGCTCTCTTCTCTCCCACATGTCGAGTAGTCCGAATCATCTGCCTGGGCTTTTAGGTTGAATTTTAAAAAATATAAGATCCCAATTTCCGCTCAATATTTCCTCCCGCTTGTAGCTCCCACGGTCACTGCTTCTACTTCCTTAAACTGCGGCGTCGACTGAGGTTCAAAGTGGACAAATGCATGATAATCGTGCGTCAACTTGTAACTTGAATACTGAAAAAGTGGGTGCACCCCTGATATATGTGTACAACGTACATAAATACTCATATTTAAGTAAATATATTACGCATTTATTCATTCATTCATTCATTTTCTATACCGCTTATCCTCATTAGGGTCACGGGGATGCTGGAGCCTTACCCAGCAGACTTTGGGCGAGAGGCGGGGTACACCCTGGACTGGTCGCCAGTCAATCGCAGACAAACAAACATTCACACTCACATTCATACCTATGGACAATTTAGAGTCACCAATTAACCTAACATGCATGTTTTTGGAATGTGGGAGGAAACCGGAGGACCCGGAGAAAACCCACACACGCACGGGGAGAACATGCAAACTCCACACAGAGATGACCAACGGAGATTAGAACCCAGGTCTTCCAGATCCCCTGACTGTGTGGCCAATGTGCTAACCACTCAGCCACCGTGCGGCCCTATTACGCATTTATATACTTATAAATATATTTTCTATTGGAAGTACAGTACATCTTTGGGACTTTGAGAGCAGGCTGAAAAAGAAAAGTGTGAGCACCCTTGCATTAGATGGTGGATTAATTTACAGTTATGGAGTATACTTGCACATTTCCTATATACTGTATGTACATGTAAATTCCTTTTTACTTATTTGCTATATTTATTATGAATAAATAATACGTTGTTTAAATCAAATTAATATTGAATTAAAAAACTGAAACACAGGGCTCTGCATTTTGTCTCTGAATGCAGAACCATTTTTGAAACTCAGGAAGTCCATTTAGGATGGCCTCTCTGACTGTCTCGCTGTCAGAAAAACAGAGATTTAAAGCTAGAGGTCACTTCCACACTTGTTTAATAGCTATTCGGTGTACCTTAGTGAGTGTGTTTTGCCCTGACTGCCAATAAATACTTAAGGACCAGGAAAGGTTTACATTGTAATTTTAAAAAGATTATTTCTTTTTTTCCAAGAAATATAATGTAGGAAAAGCTTCTCTGTAGTGGCTTCAATATCAGCTGTGGATAATCAGTTGTGGTAAAAGGCAAGACAGGTTATAGAGCCCATTTCACACACACAATACAATTCAACCTATTTTACATAAACAGTGAGTTCAAAACCTAGCTTATATTATGATTAATGCCATATGAGCACAGTTGTGCTTTCTTTTTAAACTCAACTGACAAAATTGTAGCTCATCCACCAGTAAAATATTCTAAAAGCATTGTCACAGACATTTTTCATAAACACACATCTGGGCATAGTGCAGAGTTAACCTGTTCTGTTTAATTGCAGTTTTGTCTTGCATGCATTGTTGTATGTGTTTGGTTTTAGTCTTAATGTACTGAAAGTACCGGGTGAAAGACATAATACATACAGGCATATCTGTCCCCTTCATGTTTTTTTCTCCCATCCCCTTTTTTCCTCGCCTGATGGCAGGAGGGAACTTGCCATGCAATTCACGTTGATCCTCGAATGCAGCTGTTGCTATGGTGGTTGCTAGGGAGTTAGCCAAGAGTGACGTGACAGGTCCAAATGTTGAAGGTGTCCTTTTATCAGAAGGCAATGGTGGAGGAATGAGCAATCACCTCAGAGTAATTCACATTTATCTTTTGAAATATCGGAAGTGATTTTCCAAAAAATACAAGGGCTGTAATTAAAAGACACAAACCTTTCTAAAATATGGGACATTATATTGTGTTCTTTTTCAATAATTGCATACATATTTTTACATTTTTATGGCCTAAAACCAATATGGGCTGTACTCACTGGAGCTATCAATCAGTTCTGAATATTTTGTGTTTTCTGACTTCCTTGACGTGACACTGGCTTGTTCCAACTCAGTGTCACAGAGGCACAGTGGTTGCTATAATCAAAATACCCTCTGCCAAAAGTCCAAGATTGTGTTATTTTGTGTTTTTGGTTTGCAGCGGGGCATTGTAGTGGTTCACACAGTTGACTTTTATGTAGCTCGTATAGGATCAACTACCACTGAATGTCCCATTCACAAGAACCCTGCATTTGTCATCTTACTTTTGCACTAGAGCTTAGTTTATGCTTTTGTGTAGTCACCACGCCGTCCTGCACACTTGTTGTGAACCTTTCACATTCTGGATTGGGGTTGCATGCATGTCGTAACGCCAGGGCTGTGTTTGCCAGACAGTCAACTCACTGACCTCACAACATATTTGTTTCAAGATATAGACGTCAAGGCCATCCAGTCACAAATGTGGATTATCCAATATACTAGAGGCATGGATGATCCACTCAACACATTTTCAGGTAGGCCAATTTGGAAGATTAAATGCTGACATCCAGTACTCAATGTAGACTGAGGCATGTCAGCTTTATGCACTGTACCTTCAGAAGTGCATAGTGGCCTAGTGGTTAGCATGTTGGCTGCGTAGTCTACAGATCCTGTGTTTGAATTTGTTTGGGCATCTCTGTATGGAGTTTGTATTTTGGGTTTTATGTGCACATTATCTTAATTGGAAACTCTAGTTTGTCCACAGGTGTGAATATGAGTGTGAATGGTTGTTTGTCTATATGTGTCCAGTGATTGGCCTACCGTGTGAAGTCCACTGGGATAGGCTCCAGCTTACTCGTGACCAGTGATGTGCTGTGAGGTTCATAGCTGGTGAGGCACTGAGTCCTTTGGTGTTTTTTTTTATGTTAATACAGATTGTTCAATAAAAGGATAACGACAAAATGGAGAGAGTAAGTGACTGTGGTTCAAAAATGTTTTCTATGAAATTTTAGATATTTTTTATTAAACAAAAAAACAATTGTGTTCCTATTTTCTATCTGTATATGAAGTACATGCACCCTTCTTCTCCAGGAAAAGTTCTCATACTTTTTGTAAAAGTGTGATCACCTCCTGGTCAGTTTAGATATATAATCCTCCATTTTAGGGCTTGGGCTTTCGTCTTTGTACTTGATAAGGAAATGTGCAAACACAGTGATTTATACTTCAGAAATTTTTACTTTTAAGACATTTTTGAAAACCCATCCATCCATTTTCCTCCGCTTATTTGGGTGCGGGTTGTGGAGGCGTCAGTCTCAGTAGGTAAGTCCAGACTTTCTGGTCCCTGGCCACCTCTTCCAGTTCGGGAGGACCCCCAGGCATTCCCAGGCCAGCTATGAGACATAATCCCACCAGCGTGTCCTAGGCCTGACACGGGGCCTCCACAGGGAGGTGTCCGGAAGGCATCCAAACTAGATGCCGGAGCCACCTCAACTAGCTCTTTTGATGTGAAGGAGCAACGGCTCTACTCTAAGCCTTTTACCGGATGACCAAGCTCCTCACCCTCGCTCTCTTAGGGTGAGTCCAGCGCACCACCAATCTTGTACTCCCAGAGAACCGCCCACACGACATCGCAAAGGACACGATCAAATGCCTTTTCCAAGTCCACAAAGCAACTGTAGACCGGTTGGGCAAACTCCCATTTACCCACCAGTACCTTTGCAAGCGCGTAGCGCTGGTCCAGTGTTCCACACTACACCTCCCATAGCCAAGGTTTGTAATGGTTGTACCCTTCTTTCCATCACCCTGGAATAGATTTTCCAAGGGAGGCTGAGGAGTGTGATACCCGTCCAATTGGAACACACCCTCTGGTCACCCTTCTTGAAAGATGGAATCACCACCAATCCAGACAATTGAAATCATACAGAAAATACATTTATAATACAGTCCAATGGGTCCCCGTACCCCATCTCTTGCCCTAAGTCAGCTTGGATAGGCTTAGGCGACCCTAGTAAGGATAAGTTATTTTTTGGTGGGGATTTTTTTTATCATGATAAGTGAGGCTGTGCCTCCCATGCCTCCCCTGACCACGCGTCACTACCTGTGACCCTAATGAAGACAAATGGCATGCAAAATGGATGGATGCCTTCATAGGGCTTACACCACGTGTGTCAAACTCAGGTGGCTAAATGCGACCTACGCTGCAAATTCATCAGGCGCAGAACTGTTTGGAAAATAGCAATGAGTTGGGCCGCCTCATGGACCTTATTAAACAAAGTGCAATCTGTGTAAATAAGCAACTCATACAGCAACTACTACTACTCCGCATTTTAAATTTAAAAGTGGATACAATATTTCATATAGTACTAATTTTGTAACCATTTGTAATAAGGGTGCCAGATTCAGACCAAAATTCAAAATACCTGTACATGAATAAAAATGGCAGCGCTTTAACTATCGCACCTTGTCTGTACAAAATAACACCTTAAAGAGACATAAGAAAGTCAAAAGTGATTATTTTAACTACACCAAAGCATGCTGAAAAAAGCACAAATGCATTTTCTCCACTCCATTCATTCATTTATTCATTTTGTATGCCGCTTATCCTCATTAGGGTCGCGGGTTCCCCCACTCCAATATGATTAAATGTCAATCCACATAAGTGAAGTTAACAAAATGTATGTCCACATAAAAAAATTTACCAGCTGTCATGCGTATTTTTCCCAACCTTAAAATGCAACCGATCCCTGCGCATGTGAGAAATCGGAATAAAATGTGTGTGGGCTGCTTACTTATCTAGTCGTCAGTGCTAATGAGACATTTTCTCAGTTTGTTTGATCATATTAAATCCTGTTTTTGAGTCTGGATTATTTGGGCATGTTTAGTAATTTGCAACTTGAAATGAGCATTTGTGTGTGTGCGTTGAAGATGCACATGCGTCTGGTTCATTCTCCAATTATGGTGTTTAAAAGGACAAGAAGATTTTAAGGTTTTTAATACTTTCAATATGCAGAAATATACAAGTGTTGTACAATTAAAGGATGAATAGTATGAAAAATAACAGGTTGGGGGGTGGCCAGTTCATAACCTAAAGTAAGCTTTGAGTTTTGGCCCTCTGTACAGTTGATGTTGGCTTGCACAACTGAACCGAGTTTGCCTCTTTTGCACCCTGAATATTAGTGTTAGACAATAATAACAATTCACTTCCTAAATGTTTGTAATCTTGTTCTTCATGCGACACCTTGGCATTAAAGTTCATTCATCTGCAAGCAGTGGCAGCCTAAATGATAATATCCACTCAAGGCCTAGGGAAGAAAGACCTTCCCGTCCTCCCCCAAACTCTCCTACTGCCTTCCTTTATCTCGCAGCCCACAGCTGTAGCAACCATCACACACCTACGGCAACCTTTTTAGCCCTGAGAAAAAAAAGCCTGAATCCCGGATCAATAACTTAAGTCTTGTCTTCCTAATTGCTCATTGGTCGACAATAGCGCCTGACCATGTGTAAGTGCATGTTCCCCAGCGTGATCTTCCCCTTTGCCTCCATTTCAAACCACTTTTGACCCAGTGTTGGGCTTGTGCTCTCGCTTTTCGCTCTGCCTCATCCTCGCCTCCATTCGTCCATGTTCGCTATGAAGGAAACCTGACTGGAGGAGCATCTGCTCAGTTATCTCGATGGGATGAGACTCTAATAAGCTACATCTTTCTGGCACAGGCCCGTGACTTTCCGGCTCCTTAGGTAAATATCCGGGTTTAATGACGAGCGGGAAGATTAGCTAGTTGCATTTGCTGGCAATTTCGCTGGGCTCCAAGAAATTAGCTGGTCTCGTCTGGGTTTTTCTGAAGGGCTTATTATATGATCTAATGCAGACACACTTTATGAGTGTAGAGCGGAATATGGAGAGGGCAGTATTGATTGTGCTCATTGTGAATTATGTGAATAGATAAAAGTGTGAGCGTGCATATATATTAGCCAATTATGAGCCCAGGTACTAATGTAAAAATTCTGCTGAATAAATATGAAATATGCCTCTATCAGCATCCAACTTGTGTCTCCTTAACACCAGTCATTTGAGATGATAATTGGGATGGCGTGTTTGCCTTTTTTTTTTTGATGAGACGAGATATTGTGGCGGCTCTCCACAACCTCGATTTAAATGTGTATTGATTGGTGTTCGGCGCAGAAGCTTACATCAAAACAATGCGGCAGTGCAGCGTTCCCACATGCATATAGTAGTGCCTTGTTTTTCACGTCATGTTTTCATGAAATCCCACACGCTCCTCTTTAAAACACCCATTGTTATACTGTAACTTATTTAACACATTATTTTTTCTTTATTCTCGCCTCCTTTAGCCATTATTAGTGTGCTAATGTCAGGATTTAAATGAAGTATTGATCAGTTGGGGAGAATAGAGAGAGAGGGAGCGATTGTGAGGCAAAGACAGCAAGACCTGGGTTATCGTGTGGATCGCACACAGAAAGAGCGCGCTAACGGATGAGACGTGTTTTAAGCGAATCTGCAAAATAGCTTTTTGCATAATCTTTATTCAGAATTTGGGAATAACCACAGACTTTTATATTTGACTTGGAGATGGCAACAATGCTTTGAACAGGACGTAAATGAAAATACTTTTGTATTTTTCAATGATTTTTTACAATTTTTATTCCGTGGAATACCTGTTTTGCAGACGCTTTGAAAAAATACTTCCCATCTGTGTCAGCATTTTGTCTGGCCATCATCATGTCTGCAAAGACGACAGCCAATGCTGCAAAGTGTCCAAGTGAAGACAAAGCTAGGTCTGTTTCCCTTTCTCTTGCTACCATCCTTTCCTTTTTCCCTCCCTTCTCGTTCTCTCTCTCTCACACATCATGTTTGGCTCGCTCTCCCCCCTTCCATCCCATTCTCTCATGTGATTCAGCAGAGCACTGTTGTATTAATTAGTTGCCTGTTTATTGGTGTTGACACATCTACCGGAGCAGGCATCTGTATGACGTGTATTTCGTCATCGGTACCATGGTGGTATCGCTCATGAATGCAATATGTTTCCTTAAATTGCATGAAACCTTCTGTCATACATTTCCCATATATTGTCTTTCATTGTTTTGGTTTAAATGTCCATTTCCATTTTGTTCTTAGTTAGAGAAAAGTCACAGTTTCTATAAGATTGTGTCAATTTGTGTCATTTAGAAGCTAGACACTGGTTAAGGTTCTGGTGTTCTTATGTGTCACTTTTTGCAAACACCTTCTACAGTCTTCCTTATGTAAATCAAGAAGCTCCATCTCTGTACTTCCTTGATTAGCCAATACTTTATTTCGTATAATCCGCATTGCAGGATCGGCTGGGTGCTTCTCCAGTGAATACGCGTCTTGCCTGCACATAGAGGATAGGTTTGGCGGATTGATTTTTCCTCCTCCTCTCACTGCTCTGCCTTCGTTTGTGGTTCAATAGTTGGACATTCAGGAGCAAGGGTGTCTCATTGGCATTTTGATCTGTGGGAAAACTGACTAAATCTCCTGCGGAACACAGCAGCAGTACCAAAGGTAACTCAGAGCCAGAGCATCTGGTCCAAGTCTTTCATTGTCAGGTATGTTCCTCACTGCAAGGCCTAGCTCTTTACAATAGGCCTCGGATAATCATGCGTCATTTTCAGTGGGTTTTGAGGTAGATTGTATAATTTTATTTGTACTTGACGTTCAATAAACATTAATGGTGATATCGCATGCATTGATCTGACAAACACTTAGGTACCCATGTAATATTTGATGAGATCAATACAATAGCTGCATTAAAATGTCTGCATTGACAGATAATATCCTCACACTTTGCTTCCTCTACGGAAGGTATGTCAGTGGGATTTTAGAAGGGCCTCAAAGTATTCCTTCCACCGCAGTTCTATCACCATGGCTGAGGTAATTAGGGTAGTTAAAACACTCCCGAATGGCAAGGCTCCGGGGGTAGACGAGTAGGGCCCTGAATTCCTCAAGGCTCTAGATGTTGGGGGACTGTGTTGGTTGACACGCCTCTACAACATTGCATGGAAGTCAGGAACAGTACCTCTGGACTGGCAGACCGGGGTTGTGGTCCCCATTTTTAAAAGGGATGACCGGAGGATGTGTTCCAACTATAGGGGGATCACACTCCTCAGCCTCCCTGGGAAAGTCTACTCCAGGGTGCTGGAGAGAAGGGTACGACCGTTAGTCGAACTTCGGTTACAGGAGCTGCATTGTGGTTTTCCACCCTTGCAAGGATACTGGAGGGTATGTGGGAGTTTGCCCAACTGGTCTACATGTGCTTTATAGACTTGGAAAAGGCATTTGACCATGTCACTCGTGGTGTCCTGTGGGGGGTGCTCCGGGAGTACGGGATTGGTGGCCCGCTACTACGTGCCATTCGGTCCTTGTACAATCAAAGCAAGAGCCTGGTTTGCATTGCCAGCAGTAAGTCGAGCTTGTTTCCGGTGAACGTTGGCCTCCGCCAAGACTGCCCTTTGTCACAGATTCTGTTTATAATCTTCATGGACAGAATTTCTAGGCGCAGTCAAGGCGTTGAGGGAGTCCAGCTTGGTGACCTTAGGATCTCGTCTCTGCTATTTGCAGACGATGTGGTCCTTATGGCCTCATCAGGCTGTGACCTTCAGCGTTTACTGGAGCGGTTTGCAGCTGAGTGTGAAGCTTCTGGGATGAGACTCAGCACCTCCAAATTTGACGCCATAGTTCTTAGTCGGAAACGGGTGGACTGTACCCTCCGGGTTGGGAGTGAGGTTATGCCTCAGGTGGAGGAGTTCAAGTATCTCGGGGTCTTGTTCACAAGTGAGGGACGGTTGGAGCTTGAGGTCGACAGACGGATCGGTGCAGCATCAGCAGTATTGCGGTCGCTGTACCGGACCTTCATGGTGAAAAAGCTCTCTGTTTACCAATCGATCTACATTCCCACCCTCACCTATGGTCATGAGTTATGGATCATGACCGAAAGAACAAAATCGCGGATACAAGCTACAGAAATGAGTTTCCTCCGTAGGGTGGCTGGACTCACCGTAAAAGATAGGGTGAGGAGCTCGGCCATCCAGGAGGAGCTCAGAGTAGAGCCGGTGCTCCTTCACATCGAGAGGAGCCAGTTGAGGTGGCTCGGGCATCTCGTCCGGATGCCGGCATCCGGACGAGAAGCCCGAGCCATCACCCGGGCGCCTTCCTGGTGAGATGTTTCGGGCATGCCCAGCCGGGAGAAGACCCGGGGGAGACCTAGGACACGCTGGAGGGACTATGTCTCACATGTGGCCTGGGAACGCCTTGGTGTCCTCCCGGTGGAGCTGGAAGAGGTCACCAGAGACCGGGAACCGGGAACCTGCAGCAGCCTCATCTCTGCAACGGTGTGTCCCACTAGCTCCTGCTAGCCGTGGAGCCAGACCAGCAACATCTTGTTAACATCAATGATGGTTTTTGGTCCCTGTTTTGTTAACATCGATACTCCTTACGCAAGATTAGCGCACTTGATTATGTTGTTATTCTTCAGGATGGTTACTTATTTTTGATGAGGGGTTCCAGTACATACTGGTGAGACTGGCAATATGGACGGCATCTTCAAACTTTGCAATGATTTCTTTCTTCCATCAACCCATTTTCTATACCGCTTATCCTCTTGAATTCAATAAAGGTCTTCACTCTCTTTGGAATGATGCTGTCACTCGCAACCTTAGACTCACAGAGGCATATTTAGAGGTTGTCACACTCTGTGATGCAAGGACAGGAGTCACCATTGTTTGGCCACTTGATTCCGGATGCCTTACATATATGCCCCTTACAGGCTGCCATAGTAAAATGTGAATTAAGTATTGCTTAATTTTGTGTTGGACGCGTCATCTCAAATGGATCAAATATTGTCACACGCTAACCAGGCGGGTGAACACAAACTATGGCAACATTTTAGCATACATATTATAACCGGGGTGGACAAATGTAATTTTTTACCGATTAACTCAACAAGAGGTCTATTTCTTCTGTACTACCCCTGTACCTGGGTCAATAGATCTATTTAGGCATGAACAGATCAAATGGGCATGAAACTGTACCTGTGAGTCTTCATTGTGGGCAGAATTCCCCACACAACCCAACGGGAGCAATGGCGGTGAGACACGTCTTTTTATAGCACGCTCTTCTCCAGCAGCTACGAATGCAATATAGCTGTTTGAAGTTCACATTGGATGCCTTTCCCCTCCTGCTCATAAACATGGCACACATCTTGTGGCGGCATAACAAGGAAATAGCACATACAGCGGGTGAACGTAACAAATCGGTAGCTTAGATTCTTCTACCATCGCTTCTCTCTCTCCCTCCCTCACAAGTGACTACAGAGTGGGACATGTGCGGCTCAATTTCCTATTTCTTCACTTTATCGCCATCCTTTAAGGAAGAAAGTAAGATAGAATAGTGTGAAATACCGGTGGTGTGTCGATACCAGCAGCAAAGCGCAGACAAAGGTCACTGCTACCGCCCCGAGCTGTTTATTATCTGTGGAGCTGCTGTTGTTGTTTTTAGGTACAAGAGATAAGTTGTCCTTGCGTCACTGTTTAATCGGGATATCCTGATTGATTACAATTACTATGTATAGAGGAAAAACCTGTTTGCTCACAAATCTCAACAGGTTTTTTCAAATGTTTCCAAAACCGTAAAAATGACCTTAACTCGAGTATTGACTGCATGTAAATGTAGTCATTCTGACATCTGATTGCAGTGAAGAGTGGACAGATAAAGGCCTGATTGAAAATGCCATGCAGGTGTGCAACAGGTAGCAGTGTGCGGCTCCACTGAGGAACTCCAAACAAAGGATATACTAAGTAGAAACGAAAGGAACAGCGCAGTGCACAAACAAGATTATGACAGATTTTAGTCGAGTGAGTCTGTACCAGGGGCCCGCAACCCGCTGCATGCTATGTTTCAGCCTCCTTGTTGCGGCTCCCTTCGCTAAGCCTGGTAATTTTGTTGGAACTCCGAAGTGCATTTTCAAAAAGAATTTCAAATATTTGACTCGCCGTCAAGTCTGTGAATGCATCTAGACTCTCTTCTGACTGCTGATTGGATGAGCAAGGGAGGGGGTGGTAGGCTAGTGTAGCAGTGAGTCTCACTGTGTCTGAGAGAAAAAAAGGTGAAGGAGTTTTGAGTCTGAAACAAGTTATTTATTTATTCATTTTCTATACCGCCTATCCTCATTAGGGTCGCAAGTATGCTGGAGCCTATCCCAGCTGACTTCGGGCAGGAGGCGGGGGTACACCCTGGTCAATTGGAGGGCATACAAACATTCACACTAACAATTTAGTGTCGCCAATTAACCTAACATGTATGGGTTTTTTTTTTTAATGTGAGAGGAAACCGGAGTGCCGGGAGAAAACCCACGCATGCACGGGAAGGACATGCAAACTCCACACAGAGATGCCCAACGGAGATTGGAAATAAGTGCAGAAATAAGCGGTATTGAGCAAACAACACTGAGATGCAGATATATGAACTGTGGCTTTTGTATCTTAAAGCTGGCTCCTTTTTTTTATGTTACTTTACACAAATCAGTTCAGTATTTAAATTAGCTCAGAGTAGGTCTACACATGTAGCTGCACTTTTGTTTGTTGCATTTTGTGGTTCTATAAGGTAACATTACAAAAGAATAACATTTTTAAAAGTGGAAACGTTCTGTAATGTTTTGCGGCTCCCAAACATTTTTTTTACTGAAAGAGGAGACAAAATGGCTCTTTTAAAGGTAAACGTTGCCGACCCCTGGTTTGTATTGAGGTCCAGAAATAAATCCCCTTCCATTCCATGTCACCGTTGAGACAAGGTTACAGTTTTTTTGGACCTCTAAAAACTCTCTAACAACAGTTTGTCTTTTTATATACAGTATATAGACCATGTAGTAACAGGCACATTCATGACAACTTGTAATACCTACAGTATTTTGCCATATTTTGCTCATTTTGGCATGATTGATTTGGCAGAGGCTGCACGGTGGTCGAGTGGGTAGCACGTTGGCCTCACAGTCAGGAGGTTCAGGGTTCGAATCTCCATTGGGCATCACTGTGTGGAGTTTCCATGTTCTTCCCGTGCATGTGTGGGTTTTCTCCAGGTACTCCGGTTTCCTCCCACGTTCCAAAAACATGCACGTTAGGTTAATTGGCGACTCTATATTGTCCATAGGTATGAATGTGAGTGTGAATGTTTGTTTGTCTATATGTGCCCTGCGATTGACTGGCAACCAGTCCAGGGTGTACCTCGCCTCTTGCCCAAAGCCAGCTGGGATAGGCTCCAGCATACATGCGACACTAATGAGGATAAGCGGTATAGAAAATGAATGAATGAATGATTTGGCAGAGCCTATAGCAATGACGGCTACTTCTCCCAGAGAGAATGTTTGCTACCACTAATCATGGCAGACTTTGTGAGAGCTGCCGTCAACAACTACTCACTTTTACTCCCCCCAGGAAGAGAATAACATTGCTGAGTGCAAGGCAATTCCAGCTATAGTGAAACACTAAGCCATTCTCATAGCATAAGCATGTAGCACTTGTGCTAAACACTACATTGATAAAATAATAACAATGTAATAAAAAAGTCCTATAATGATTGCTCTCACTGGGATGGCGACGGATGGGATGGCTTTATGTATCAGCACAAGACTTATGCTCCCCGTTGAGCTGCTAAGCGCCGCCTAGTCTTCAGGTGAGGAAAAAGGTAAGCGCTAACGAGCATCTAGCCGGGTTTCCTAGCGATGTCACCGAGTCGCGTCGAGAGCCAGTATCCGCTGCTTCAGTCGGTCCGGATGTTGTGGGTAGTGGGTAGCATGTGGAATCTTAAGGTTGAACAACTTTTCAGCTTATCGCCACAACCTTCTACAATACACGTGTGAGGCATGATTTATAACCTAGCATTAGCGCTTCCAAACTCACAAGCGACGCAGCAGCTCCAGTAGCTCATGTTAGCTCTCGGTAGTGCCTGAGGCATTGCGAGTGCGCTGTGTCACTACGCATAAAAGTAGCTTTTTGGTGTTCATACAATAACAATGTCTCTGTACCTGGTTTAATGTACACAGTAGGTCACATTATGTGAAAGGAACACTGTTGCCGTTGGGCTTTATCGTGCTTCCCATTACGTGCATTGTTAGCTGCCTTGTGCTAGCTGCTTTTTTTCTCTTTAGACCACAGTAAAGGGAAAGAATGTGTGTTCACCTCTCACGTAAGGTTTGTGGATGATGGTCAAAATTCCCTCCAAAAATTCAAATTCTCTACCAAAATGCTAGGTTGCAGTGTTTTCCTGCGTTTTGCTTCCTTAAAAAAGAGCAACAACAACTCTGGTTGACTAACTTATTTATCATACTGTGCGGGAGTAGTGACCAGTGGCGACTGAAGCGACATCCAGAGTGCTGATATAGGGCCAACAGTAGATATCAGTGCATAATATCACACCACGTTTGACTGTAATGGTAACTTTTAAAATACGAATGAATTAGATTACTCATCACTGTAAAACATTAACAATGTTAGTAATAACTATTATTTTTAACTCACCACAAAAGTGGTAGTTACCTCTATGAAGACAGCTTGATGGAACCTCATACCATGATCTTTTCCGTCGTTGCTTCAGAGCACATGTTCTCTATTTGTCCAGAAGGTAGTGCTTCCTCTGTGTGATGTGTCCTCCCAGAGGGTTTGGAGCTGCACAGAGAAGTCAACAGTGGCTCTGGGCACAGTTAACATAAAAGCTCCCTTTTGGCGCAGTAAAGTTTTTACTGACGTTTGTGGGTGTCAAACATTAGAGTTGTGAACAATAAACCGATGCAACTGGATATCCGGTTTGACAAGCGATTGATACCACTGCATTGTTAACAGATCCTGGATCAATAAGAATCATCCTTAAATCCTTACATGAATCAATTGTAGAGACATGCATCAAGTATCCCATGAACATGAAACATTTTGAAATGACTTTTACCAGGCAAAACAAAATGTTTTTAGGTTTTGTTATGCTGTCTGCATTCAAACATTATTGTTTGCACTGCACATCATGTACAATGCATTACATCCAGCCCCAACGTTTTATGGTTTGGGTTGACAAAGAGCAAAAGAAAGTGAGAAGAAAGTCTTCTGGGAGCTTGTGGTGCAGCCCTAGCTGTCTGCCATGCATTTCTAAGTACAGAATGTGCTTTTTTTTTTTTTTTTTTTTTTACACATACTCCAGGTGTAGCATTTGTGCATGATATCTTTACACATAGTGCTACACTGAGCTGAATTGCACCAGGATGCACCCAGCTGGGATGCACATGTGGCTCAGCTGGTAAAACTGGCATATGAATGACACATGAGACAGCAGACGTAAAACAGACAATGTAAAACAGTGTTTGCTTTATCTGACAAATTGCTGCAACTTTTTTTCTTCATTGCTATATTTAATAATGTGTGAATTTTATAGTCATATGCAGTTGAAACTGGTTTCAGATATCAAAAATACTGTATGTGCTTCATACAGTCCCTGGAACCTTTATTAGGTGTACCTGCACAAGGATAAGATCCAATACAAGAGCTGTTCTGCCTTAACAAATACACACTGTATATTCTTCAATGAGGTCCAAAAAGGGTTAACAGAAGGCGCTGGGGCAGAAGGCACACCATGGAGCATTCCAAAAACAAAAGAACCCCCAAACACCGCTGGAGGAAGCCCCGGTCCACTGGGCAGTAGTCACAAGTCCAAAAATGTGTAGGTCTCCAACTCCAAGAAAAAAGCCAGTGGAATTAAATGGTGGAAAGAGAGCAGCTGCCTTAATGCCATGGAAGACAAAAGAATAATCCAGCAATTAGATTTAGGTGTGCCCAGTGGGACCGTCTCCTGCCAGAGAAGGGAGTTCTGTGGGTAAAAAGGAAAGGGACAAAATAATAGTAATAACGTAACATTTCAGACTGGGGGTGTAATGATTAGCTAACTATTAGATTTGTGGTTGCAGATTTGATTCAAGGACGATATTGGTTCATTCCAACAATACGATCCGAAATGACAAACAAAAATTTGTCAATCTTACCAACACTTGGTTTTTTCGAAATTTTCCATATTTACCGTATTTTAAGGCGCATGCTAAAACATACGGTATACAAAAAAGGCAACGGAAGCAAAAGAGTGAGTTTAGTTGAACTTTATTCTACTATTTAACAATACTCTCACTGTATTTTAATCCCTCTTCTCCACAAATCTATCTTCCGCATCTGACTTGAACAGCTGGGCAATTTTGCCGTCCAACATGCCGGCTTCCCTGTCGTCATTGTCGGCCGTCAGTATCGTTGTCTGTAGGCTGTTCAGCAATGATGCCTGCTTTCGTGAAAGCTCGGACAAGAGTAAGGGCAGATACCTTAGGCCAGGTATCCAAAACCTTTCACATATGGTGGCGTAATTCTCCCAGCGCTTGACTAAAATGTTGTTCTGCAGCATATATACCTACTGGAGGCATGGCGGAAGAGTACGTACGCTACGTATGACGTCATGTTCTCTGATTGGTTTATTGCTGCCAGCGTACGTATTACATAATGTTCTCTGATTGGTTTATCGCTGCCAGTTTAAATGCCGTACTGCACTTGTCTGCATATTAAAGGTAACAAACTTTTAGAATTTTAACTCAATATACATTTTATTTCAGGTTTTATTATTACAGTACATTTGTATTACAATACTCGTTATTTATACAGTATTGAATGTGCAGAACAGGGTTTTTTCCCATTGTATGAGGGGTCTTCCGGGTCAGTGGAACAAATTGGCCAATTTACATGTTAAATGTTGCTCGGGTTACAAAAATCCTTCTGGAACGTATTAATTTCGTATCCCGTATTGGTCTTTTTAATATTCATGATTTTTTGCAGTTGAACCTAATGCTGTGGGATCATGACTGTGTTTTTATTGCGTACCAACGCACTCTAGTATTATCTTTTTTTAGGGTTCCATAAACTGTCTTGATATATATCAGTCCATCCATTCTCTATTATCCATTTGTTACACAGCATGACATTTGTTATTATTACTTTGTAGCGGTATACCTATTATTGTGGCTGTGCATTTTATGGCTGATTATCACAAAACATACTAATAGTAATGCTCTGATGTTGTTTATTTTTTCAGTATTTTATACAGTATTACTTCCTGAATCCATCTCTCCATCTGTTCTCCAATATTCATTCTTGACCTTTGTCCTGACTGAATCCAATACAACAATGTATATTGTTTTTGTTATATGCATAAGTCAGTCAGTCAGACAATGTTTCGTTAGCAGCATTTTCCAGTGTGAAGGAATAAGGTGGTCACATAGGGTGTCTATCTGTCACCTTTTGTTGACTTTGTCCCTCAACTTGTGCACAGCTTGTCCTCTCCGCTTTAATGATGCATATATCTTATCTGCAGTCATTGCCTAATCCCAACAGTGCTAGCTCAGGAGCAGATTACCTCTTCCAGACAGAGTACAGGGCAGCAAAGTTAGATTGGGGTTGGAGGTTAGAAAGGAATGCCTCAAGAATGCAATATTCTGGCGTATGTCGGAGGGCAGCACATCCATAAAAATTTGCCTTTAGTTTATGTATACAGTCGTCCCTCTCTACGTAGTAGTTTGAACGTCACTCCTTTGCCAAGTCATATGTAGTATTCTGGTCACTAGTCAGTGGAGTCAGCCTTGGCATGTCAGTCATGATGAAATTTTTCCTCCCATTCTGTGTGGAAGTGGTACGTTTTTGGCTTCTTACTTTGTCTTTCTTCCCCTAACCATTTAAAACACTTGGATCAAATACATTGGAAGATAAGTAGTTCTCTGCAGAAGGACATTTGATGCTTTTCAAAATAAAACAAAAATATACTGAACAAAAATATTGGGGTGTTTGATTGGGTTGAGGTTAGAGCTTTCAAGTTCCTCCATATCAAACCCATAAAAAGAAAAGGGCCTTACCCAAATTGTTCCCACAAAATTGGAATCATGGAATTGTCAACCTGTCTCGGTAAGATTCTATAAAAGTGCCATTCCTGCCATTTCAAAGGTGTAAAAGAGCACATCATCCCCAAGCATGGTCCCTAACCACTGGGCCACAGGAAACTTTCAGGCGCAATGATAAAAAACACTTAAAAAACAAATAATTGAAAATAATTACACCACTTCTTCTTCTTCTTCTTTTCCTTTCGGCTTATCCCGTTAGGGGTCGCCACAGCGAATCAATTGCCTCCATCTAACTCTGTCTTCTGTATCCTCTTCTCTTGCGCCAACTACCTTCATGTCCTCTTTTACTACGTCCATAAACCTCCTCTTTGGTCTTCCTCTAGGCCTCCTGCCTGGCAATTCAAAACTCAGCATCCTTCTACCGATATATTCACTATCTCTCCTCTGGACATGTCCGAACCATCTCAGTCTGGCCTCTCTGGCTTTATCTCCAAAACCTCTAACATGTGCTGTCCCTCTGATGTCCTCATTCCTGATCCTGTCCATCCTGGTCACACCCAAAGAGAACCTCAGCATCTTCATCTCTGCTACCTCCAGCTCTGCCTCCTGTCTTTTCCTCAGCGGCACTGTCTCTAAACCAAACATCGTCGCTGGTCTCACCACAGTTTTGTACACCTTTCCTTTCATTTTAGCTGAAACTCTTCTATCACACATCACACCCGACACTTTTCTCCACCCATTCCAGCCTGCCTGCACACGCTTCTTCACCTCTTTTCCACACTCTCCATTGCTCTGGACTGTTGACCCTAAGTACTTAAAATCCTCCACCTTCTTTATCTCTTCTCCCTGTAACCTCACTCTTCCACTTGGGTCCCTCTCATTTACACACATGTACTCCGTCTTGCTGCGGCTGACCTTCATTCCTCTCCTTTCCAGGGCAAACCTCCACCCCTCAAGCTTCTCCTCCACCTGTTCCCTGCTCTCACTACATATCACAATGTCATCTGCAAACATCATAGTCCATGGAGATTCCTGTCTAACCTCGTCCGTCAGCCTGTCCATCACCATAGCAAACAAGAAGGGGCTCAGAGCTGATCCCTGATGGAGTCCCACCTTCACTCGGAACTCCTCTGTCACACCTGCAGCACACCTCACTACCGTCTTACAGTCCTCGTACATGTCCTGCACCGCTCTAACATACTTCTCTGCCACTCCAGACTTCCTCATACAATACCACAGTTCCTCTCTGGGCACCCTGTCATAAGCTTTCTCCAGATCTACAAAAACACAATGCAGCTCCCTCTGACCTTCCCTGTACTTCTCCATCAACATCCTCAAAGCAAATACTGCATCTGTTGTACTCTTTTTTGGCATAAAACCGTACTGCTGCTCACAAATGCTCACGTTTGCCCTTAGTCTAGCTTCAACTACTCTTTCCCATAACTTCATTGTATGGCTCATCAGCTTTATTCCTCTGTAGTTGCCACAACTCTGCACATCTCCCTTGTTCTTAAAAATGGGCACCAGCACACTTCTCCTCCATTCCTTAGGCATCTTCTCATTATCTAAGATCTTGTTAAACAACCCGGTCAGGAACTCTACTGCCACCTCTCCTAGACACTTCCATACCTCCACAGGTATATCATCAGGACCGAGTGCCTTTCCATTCTTCATCCTCTTCAATGCCCTCCTCACTTCTTCCTTACTAATCTTTGCTACTTCCTGGTCCACAACAGTCACCTCTTCTACTCTTTGTTCTCTCTCATTTTCCTCATTCATCAACTCTTCAAAGTACTCTTTCCATCTTCCCATGACACTACTGGCACCTGTCAATACCCTTCCATCCTTATCCTTCATCACCCTAACCTGCTGCACGTCCTTCCCATCTCTGTCCCTCTGCCTTGCCAACCTGTATAGATCTTTCTCTCCCTCCTTGCTGTCCAACCTAGCATACAAGTCATCATAAGCCCCTTGTTTGGCCTTTGCCACCTTTACTTTCACCTTACGCTGCATCTCTCTGTACTCCTGTCTACTCTCTTCAGTCCTCTCAGTGTCCCACTTCTTCTTAGCTAACCTCTTACTCTGTATACACTCCTGCACCTCCTCATTCCACCACCAAGTCTCCTTATCTACTTTCCTTCCAGATGACACACCAAGTACTCTCCTACCTGTCTCCCTGATCACAGTAGCTGTAGTTGTCCAGTCATCTGGAAGGACTTCCTGGCCACCCATAGCCTTTTTCAACTCCTTCCTAAATGTCACGCAACACTCCTCCTTTTTCAGCTTCCACCATTTTGTCCTCTGCTCTGCCTTTACCCTCTTCATCCTTCTCACCACTAGAGTCAACCTACACACCACCATCCTATGCTGTCTGGCTACACTCTCACCTACCACTGCTTTGCAGTCACTGACCTCCTTCAGGTTACACCTTCTACACAAGATGTAGTCTACCTGTGTGCTCCTACCTCCACTCTTGTAGGTCACCCTATGTTCCTGTCTCTTCTGGAAGAAAGTATTCACTACAGCCATTTCCATCCTTTTTGCAAAGTCGACCACCATCTGTCCTTCTGCGTTCCTCTCCTGGATACCAAACTTGCCCATCACCTCCTCATCATCTCTGTTTCCTGCACCAACATGCCCATTGAAGTCCGCACCAATGACAACTCTCTCACTTCTAGGGATGTTCTGCATCACTTCATCCAGGTCTGACCAGAATTTCTCTTTCTCCTCCATCTTACATCCTACCTGTGGAGCATACCCACTAACAACATTGAACATCACACCTTCGATTTCTAGCTTCAGGCTCATCACTCTATCTGACACTCTTTTTACCTCCAGGACGTTGCTAGCAAACTCCTCCTTCAAAATCACCCCTACTCCATTTCTCTTCCTATCTACACCATGATAGAACAGCTTGAACCCTGCTCCTAAGCTTCTAGCCTTGCTACCGTTCCACCTGGTCTCCTGGACACACAATATGTCTACCTTCCTCCTCTGCATCATGTCAACTAATTCTCTACCTTTTCCTGTCATAGTTCCAACATTCAAAGTCCCAACTCTTAGTTCTAGACTCTTAGCATTCCTCTTCTCTCTCCTCCTACGGACACACCTTCCTCCTCTCCTTCTTCGACCAACAGTAATCCAGTTTCCACCGGGACCCTGTCGGTGAACAGCACCGGTGGCGGACGTTGTTAACCCGGGCCACGTATGATCCGGTATGGAAGTCATTTGTTTGATTCACACTTTTGGATTGGCAAAAGTTTTACGTCGGATGCCCTTCCTGACACAACCTTCTGTATTTATCCGGGCTTGGGACCGGCACAATAAGACACTGGCCTGTGCCCCGTTGCGGCTACATTATAATACAATTATTTTCAATTACTTAAAAAACAAATAATTGAAAATAATTACACCACGTTTTATGTAAATTAATTTCTATTTTAAATGTGGGTCATTAATATTATTTTTTAATGGTTAGAAATCCCCCAGTTTTTGCATATTTATGTTGTTTCTTGCAAGCAGTGACTGTTCGACGGTCCTTGAACACACCATCCAACTTTCTTCCATGCAGCACAGTACTTATACAAAAAAATACACTGTATTATTTCCCTTTTTCTTTCACCTCGTATTGGAATTTAATACTAATATGTTGTCACGTAAACATAAGATTTGATGACGTTATTGAGTGCAACAGTACATTTGTTCGGTGCACCTCTCTGAAAACAAAGTCCAGGCTTGTACTGGTAGAGAGTGGCTCTGTATACATTTGTGTCCTTTAATTTGATGTTGTTCCTGTATTAGTTTTAAACAGTACATAATAAATTTGATTCCTAAAATATGAGTATTTTTTGCTGATGTGTTGAAAATTTTTCCCAGTGACTTGTTAGCCAGCTACTGCTATTTACATCCATTCTGGTCTTCAATCATGGTGAGCTACCGAGCATGCGCAACAATGGTTATATAAGATATTTACTGTTATCAAGTTACCAATTCTTAGGATACTTGATGCATGTCTCTATAAATGATTCATGTAAGGATTTAAGGATGATTCTTATTGATTCAGGATCTGCTAACAATGCAGTGGTATCAATTGCTTGTCAAACCGGATATCCAGTTGCATCGGTTTATTGTTCACAACTCAAACATATTGTTCACGCATTATTGTTCACGCTCTGAAACAAGTTATTTATTTATTCATTTTCTATACCGCTTATCCTCACCAGGGTCGTGGGTATGCTGGTGCCTATCCCAGTTGACTCTGGGCGGGTGGCGGGGTACACCCTGGACTGATCGCCAGTCAATCGCAGGGCAAACATACAACCATTCACACTCACATTCACACTCTAATGGACAATTTAGAGTTGCCAATTAACCTAACATGCATGTTTTGGGAATGTGGGAGGAAACCGGAGTACCCGGAGAAAACCCACACACGCATGGGGAGAACATACAAACTTTACATAGAGATCCCCAACGGAGATTCAAACCCTGATTTACTGACTGCGAGGCCACCATGCTACCCACTCAGTCACCGTGCGGCCCATATAGTCACCTTTACATTTACATTACCCACTAATATAGAGAGAAAATAAGACAAATCACACGTTAGCATCTGTTGTTTGATTACCGCTCGCTTGCTCTGTCGCTGTTTTGTGGTTGACAATGGCATATTGTTATTAGTGGAAAAAAACAACAACAAAACATTAGATCACCATCGCACTGCATGGAATCAGCCATGGCATGTCCGACATGTTAGAGTGAACATAAGTTCTCTCATTCAGTGTAAAAGTTTTTGGGTTGTTTGTCTTTTTTCCACACTTTATTTTAAACCCTTTCTTAAGTTTAGAATAAAGTAAATAAATTGTAGACTAAGCTGGGATAGGCTCCAGCATACCCGCGACCCTAATGAGGATAAGCGGTATAGAAAATGGATGGATGGAAATTGTAGGCACACTATTGCTTGTTTAAAACCATGTCCGTCTCCTGTGTCCATGCAGTGATCCCGTAACCTGCATATTACAATTGTGATGTAAGCAAAGAATAATAAGAGTGTAAAGGTGACTATGTTTTATGTCAACAGCACTCTAATAGTGGTAAAGTTTGAGTATAAAAAGTCATAAACAGGTTTTCTATGCTACAAAAATATTCTATCTACCAATGATGAATTCGATTTTGTGGAAATTCATTGATCACGGTCGGGTCTGCAACCAACTAACGGCCATGACATGTTTTTCCCATGCTATGGTGGGCATATTGTCTGGCCTTTGATATGGGTGTGCGTATTTTTAACACAGGTAGACGGCTGTACTGTAAGATAGTGTGTTGGGCTTTTTGCTATCATACTGTACTGGTTGCTAATCTTTCCTTCTTATACTGTCCAAAGTGCATCGCATCACATACTAATAACATGCAAAACATTCTGGTATTCACTCACTGACCACAAAATTAAGTATGCATACAGTACACACTCTGAGATGCAATACAAGAGCGGCCATTATAAAACAATAATGTCCAGTTACGAGTGGCGCCATAACAGACTTACTGAGAGCTCTTTCAAATATTTTGGTAACGTTTAAGCCTGAGTAGGATCTAGTGCAGTTCCGACATCACTGCATACTATACCTCCTACTATATATACAGTACTATATAAATAGTATGAATACTATACCTTCTATTATTTGTGTGTTTGAGGCAGCATTTTGCATACTTAATGTACATGCAAGTATTTTTAGATAAAACATGTTTTTTTTTGTAATTTACTCTAAGCTTGTTCGTGGTGAATTTATGTTTTATTCTGTTCTGTGTGTCTTAAGGCTCAAGAGAAAATGTTGCAGAGGCAATGCTTCGGACTGCTAGCATCTCACAGCTGCCTACAGTCAAATTAGTGTCAAGGTAAGGATTTTTGTGCATATATAATTAGAATTTCTTGTCAAGTGTGACTTTCCTGAGTATTGACCTTATGAAGACCAACACTCAAGCTACATACATTTTCTTTTCATCTCTATGTAGATAAGCATTACATATGTAAAGATTACTCTTGTGCTGTTGAGCTTGATGCAGAGCTTCTTGCTAAATAAAAGTCCAGCATCTGTCGTCATCGTGCAGGTGGCCTGCTAGAAAGCCTGACTTTTAGGACTGAATGATTGCTAATAAAACATGTGATTGAGAGGAGAAGAGAGTGAGAACCATAAACAAGCTGGATTCTGCCCTTTAATTTCACCGTCTCCTGAGAATTGCTTTTGCTGCGCCACAGAGTGAGACCTGCACACAAGCAGTTTAGTCGTCTGCCCAAGGACTGAAATTTAATTTAGCCGCTGTGCTGTCAGTGTGTGGGTGTGTGTGTGTGTTTGTGTGTGTGCACAAAATACATTATGTGTGTATGCTTGTCTCTGTCAATCTGGCTGTCTTTGTCTGTTTGCTTGACTCAGTTTGGAGCACAAAACTTGCTTTGCATGAACTATAACTGCAGTTTTTGTGCTAGTGTTTTTGTGTGCATGCCGCAAACAAAAACAACTAAAACAACTAAAAATTGTAACTAAATTGTTTTATAGAAGACTGGTTGTAACAAGGGGCCGCACGGTGGTCGAGTGGGTAGCACATTGGCTTCATAGTCAGGAAGTTCAGGGTTCGAATCTCCGTTGGGCATCTCTGTGTGCAGTTTGCATGTTCTCCCCGTGCGTGTGTGGCTTTTCTCCGGGTTCCCCCGGTTTCCTCCCACATTCCAAAAACATGCATGTTAGGTTAATTGGCGACTCTAAATTGTCCATAGGTATGAATGTGAGTGAGATTGTTTGTTTGTCTATATGTGCCCTGCAATTGACTGGCCACCAGTCCAGGGTGTACCCCGCCTCTCGTCCAAAGCCAGTTGGGATAGGCTCCAGCATACCAGCGACCCTAATGAGGATAAGCGGCATAGAAGATGAATGAATGACTGAATGAATGGTTGTAACAATACTGTCTCACAGTGCAGTTGCACAGCAGTGTTTGTTTGCTCCGTTCTTTTAGGATTTGAGTGTTTCTTCTGCAGTCCAGCACTTGATGTGTTATCACTGTGTTAACCTGTAAACTAAAAAATGACCTTTTTTGCTGGTAGCATTAAAAGTTTGTGTAGGACTTTTGGCAGTAATCTGTACTCAGTATGCTAATTGCGTGTTAGAAAGTACACCAGTTCAATTGTTCAAGAGTGGTTTTCTTGGTTTTTTACTATGGATAGTATTTGGGTTTTTTTTTCGGTGTGTGTTTATGGTGCAGGTTTCTGATGAAAGCCTGGAGCATAGACATATATCAGAGCTCCAGCACTAATAAAAGACCAGCAAGCTGTGCTCCTCTCCTTCTGGGAAAAGCAGTGCATTTTTATGGCTTCTCTGACAGCAAGATAAAGTGCCCTTCCAATTAGAAAAATATTTGGCCACATACCTACTGACAGCAATTGTATGTATTTATTTTCCATGCCATTTGATCAGGAATCCTCGCTATTTTTACAGTGCACTTTCTCATCACCGCGTCTCGGGCATGCACATGTTAATGTGGTCCCCGTCACTGCTCCCCACTGCTGTATAAAGAAATATGCCTGGTATTATTTTGGTGTCTTTCTTCTTTTTTCGCCTAAGGGTTGGGCTGCACCCGTGTTATGTGTTGGCATGAGTTTGTAAGCGAGGCTGTGTTTGTTTTATATTTCATTCTGCATGAAGGGATTCATGCTGTTCTGTGTATGTGCTGATGTCATTCCTGTTGCCCTCGTCATCCATCTATGGCTCAGAAATGTGTGCATATACTATATATAGTGGTACCATATCGTCGCTCTATCTTTTTAAGAATACTGTAGATGTTTTTCTCCTTTTTTCCCAGAGAGTGCATTAAAATTAAATTCTCTCTTGTTGCTGTGAAAAGAGGCACACGTAAAAATAATTGGCTGTAGGAGAGAACAAAGGGCTGATTCCTTTCTCCTCCCTTTACACCCCAGCCAGGCATTAATACCAAGCATGCTGCATTGTTCCGCTGTCTGCAGCCATCCCCCTAGCCAGACTCTCAGCTCCGCAGAAGTCACTTTTAATGTCTGATAATCAAGGTGAATTTTCAAAAAGCTGCCATTTTCAAATGATGGTGTATACATTATGTGCAGATAGGAGTTCAGGAGAAGAGGGGCTCCAGAGGCAGGGTCACCAGTGCAAAGTGAAAGAGAGACACCCAATGGCCATTAAAGGGACTGCAGCTTGATCATAGCTCAGCATGCCAGTTAGAAGAACACTACTTGAGTTGAACTAATAATTTCAATTTAATTTGTGAATTTTAATATCTACCACACTGAATGTCAACATATGCAGCACATCTGTGTGTCTCCTTTGTCTCTATCCAGATGTTGCCCTGTGCTGAAGGAAGCTCCTGTGCATTGATACTGGGGAATGAGGCAGTGTAGTCAGTCAAGCTTCATTTTCATGCCACAGGTCACAGACTCATCTTCTGCCTGCACCCCCCCCCACCTTACGGTATGATTATTTTTCCTCTGCTCCACACACCATTATATTCCAGCTCTGCAGTTACCCCGCTCCGTTGTCATTTTTCATCACATGTATTTGCTTGTGTGAAGCAATGCACATTTGCTCGGAGCCTGTGCAATATGTTAAGGATTTGGAAATATACAGTGTTCATAATATAAAGAGTTTTTTTTTTTTTTGAGGAAAAACAGGGTGATTCTCACCATGTGTCTTAACAAAGAAGACTCCAAGGCTTTTTAAGCACCTGGGAAACCAAATTATAAATGTGTTTCCAATGCTATGGTGGGCATATTGTTTAGCTTTTGATATGGGTGTGCATTTTGTTAACACAGGTATGTAAGATTGTAAGATGTAAGATTGTGTGTTGGACTATTTGCTGTCATTCTGTGCTGGTTGCTAATCTTTCCTCCTAATACTGTCCAAAGTGCATCGCAATACATGCTAATAACATGCAAAACATTCTGGTGTTCACTCACTGACCACAAAATTAAGTATGCATACAGTACACACTCTGAGGTGCAATACAAGAGCCGTATGCATTCTGCCATTATAAAACAATAAAGCCCAGTTACGAGTGGCGCAATAACAGACTTACTAAGAGCTCTTTCAAATATTTTGGTAACGTTTAACCCTGAGTAGGATCTAGTGCAGTTACGACATCACTGCATACTATAATAAAAAACATTGTAAACATTTGTAACTTTGTAGAACAATACCATCTCTATCGATTGCGTGGTGAAGTTTAAGTATGAACAACTGCAGGAACAAAGATCTGAAAGAACAATCTACAACCAACAACAATCTTCAGTACTTTTGAAAAACTCTATTGTGTTCAGTGACTGCCACTTCAATACCGCATATACTGCATTGTATAGCTACAGGCCAGGGATGTTAAAACTGTTTTTGTCTTACGCCACATGACATGGTTATGGATGCCCACGGCTGGCCACTTGTAACTGTAATCGTAATTATACAGTTGCCACCTGTATTGATTGTTAGTATTTTTTTTACCAGTTTCCACCAACGGATAACTTGTTTTGAAAAGTAAGTTAATGGAAATTGTGACCAGCAAGAATTCATGGCATGGAATATTGTTACGTCAAAAGTGTGGCAAAACTGCAATTACGTGGGGCACAAGTAGTGAAAGAACAAACAAATTTGTCAAGAAAGATGAAGAAGAATATGGGTTTCATTGACGTGTGCATTATGTCCACGCTTGTAGTCCACATAAAATGATGTGGCGAGGTGGCTCTGGCCCTCGGACCTTTTGTTTCACACCTGTGCTGCAGGCTGTAATGCAAATTAAATTAAATCATACTGTATTGACTAGTAAAGGGGTGTCCAACTTTTTCTACTGATGACCACATACTGAAAAATGCAAGGATGCGAAGGCCACTATTTTGTAAAAAAACACATGTACAGTATATAGTTAATATATATAATAAATAAAGTTGAAAAAGCATAATATTAATATGAAATTCAGTCTTTTTTCCCATTTTTGCTGTTTTTTAACTTTATTTTAATCATATTTTGACTTTGTTTCGCAGCACCCCAATGTAATATTAATTTTTATTTTTTGACTTTTTTTGATTAAAAAAACATTAATTTTTCATTTCTGCTGTTGTTTGTTTAATAATTCTACAGCTACAGTATTAACTACTGTCTTTTAGTAAATTTTATTTTTGTAATTACTTTTTTCCATAACATTTTTTCTTTATCTATGTAAGATTATAACTTCTTCTGCAACCAAATTTCAAAAAATTTATTGTTTTCTTTGTTTGTCATAATATTCAGCCTTGATTTTTTTTTCATAATTCAACTTTATGCTATTAAAATGACTGTATTTGTCATCATAATATTACATTATTTTTGTATAGTCACGACTTTTTTATAAAAAAAAATTTATATTAATATTTTACTATATTGGGGTAAAATTGTTGATGTTTCCATTTTTGCTGTTGTTTTTTATATTTTGGGTTTCTTGTTAAATTATATTTTTTTAAATGTACCACGGGTCAATAAAAAATTATTTCCCAGGACACACTTTGGACACCCCTGTTTCAGTGTGAATATGCCACCGCCAGGCTTGCCGTTTACTGCCGTGTCTTTGCAAATATTGCCAAACAACTAGACTAAATTGCCATCTTTTTGTGTTCACTCAAAAAAAATGTGCAGAGCACAATTCATTTTCCTCCATGGGCTCGTACCATAGCATTTGCACCTGCTGCACCTGGTATGATTCCTTGATGTAACATTGTTGACGAAAAACTTGCCTTCCGTGTGGTTGCATAATAATCAAGCAAATCAAATGTGCTATTTGTTCCCCAATAGCAGGGATTGTGTTATTTTTCCCTGAGTGGTTGGAGGGCATACTTTCAAAGTGTTGATCCTAGCTGTGGTGCAGAATAAAGACAGAGGAAAGAGCCACAAGCAGTCTGATGTAAGGATGTAAAGAGAAAGAGACGCTGATACTGATGTGGCTCGGTGCCAGTCTGGGCACTGTGCCCACGAGGAGGCAGCACGGACTGTGGCAAAGACACACAAACACCAGCAGGCCGAGAATGCCAAATGTGTCAGGAGAATGGGGGATGAGGGTGACTGGCAGGAGTGCTTTAGTCTGCATTTGCATGTGAAGTAGTTAGGTTAGGTTATGACACAGCCAGTGTGCTGTGGAGACACCAGTGGAGAATGATGGTCAGTGTTTTGTCACTAACTCACTGCTGCTTATACAACTCAAAGTGTGTCCTGGTCTCATGACTTGAAGGTGATGTCTGTTCATTTTACCAATTCAGTTGTGTGTTTCACAAGTGCTGCCATCTAGTGTTTCTTTGTACCCTGCTTGAGTAAATATGTTCTCAACCCAATACAAATATTATCTGTTCTGCTTTGTATGCATTTACATAATGTTTGACTTTCTACACACTGTATTATCTCTCTCACTCCCTTTGTGTTCTTAAAATATTCCACTCACCCCTCAGCAGTTCCGCATGGTAGAGAAACCTAATATAATCTCTGTGTCGGACTTCTAATTTATACCATCAGGATAAAATAAATAGTCTGCAGTTAATTATGGCAATCCAGCTCTGGCTTTGCCCCCGTGATTTATGAAATGTGTGCAGGCATTGCATTTTTCTTAATTTATTTTTGATCTGTCTTTCAATTATTTTCACCACCAATGTCTTAATGAGGTCACCAATATGAAACTAAAAGGGGCTGACGCCAACAAATTCTTGCACTATACAGCACCACAGGTAAATAGGTGTAGTTCGATACATTCAAGGAGACTCTGTTTTTCCACCGAAAACAAAACAAATTCAAGTAATCTATTCCAGATTGTGTAAAACTTCTGCCGTCAAAAACTGTTTTACAGTTTTAAAGTAAAAACCGAACATATTTTAAATACCAAGCATTCTTAGCTGTTAGACGTTAACAACTGTAAAGTGAAAGTTTGGGAGGTGAATTACTGGTGTGGTTCTCCTTGTTTATGATACTCTAATTGTATTGTATTATACTGCTGAGGTTAGGTCAATTATTTTTTCTTTGTTATCACACTTGATTGCTCTTTCCCATCACTATTATACTTTTGTCGCAGCATCACAAAAAAGAAATTGAAAAAGCAATCAGCTGAAATGGCTTGCAAGATTTGTGTCCATGCTGACATGATGTCACCAAGTTTTTTGCACAACTTTAGAGACTTATTTTCTCAGGTTTAATAATTGGATTTAATTTTCATTAATTTATATTTTAATTATGTTGTCTTGAGGGTGAATTTCGAGGTTCTACTATAGTTGTGGTGGCAATTGAATATAGCGTAGATCCCCACTTTTCGCGAGGAAATGCAAAAATTCTTGGGTAATAGAAATGCCCATAAAAATGTATATTTTTAAAAATGGCTGTTTATGACCATCACTCCCAATGCTCCAAAAACTATCTTGAAGTTGATGTTCTCTTCTGATTTTAGATCTTGCAGTAAAAATGACTAATTATTAGATTAGATTCAGCTCCAGAAACCTCTCTATCTCTCTTGAATGTGCCTCACACACTTTTACACACAATTCAACACATTTTAAAGTATAAAATGTATAATTACGTACCACTAATGAATGACAATGTAAGAGGATTGATAGATAGAACAGACGAAATCAAAGTCACAGTGTAGAAGTTGTATGTTTCATTTTTACGTCTCACTGCAACTACGGAGTCTTCAAGGACAATTGAAGAAAGTGCAAAATATCAAAATTAGCAGTGTAAAAAAGTAAAAATCAGTGTAAAAAAACCATTTTTTTAAACATTGGCCCATGTATGATAGACATTTCACTTGGGGTAAATGGGAGGGGAAAAAAACGCCACAAATTTGCAGGGCCATGAATGTTGAAACACAAATATGCCTTGACTCACTGTACATCTTCGATAATTCCTCAATATTTTTATTATGTTGTGTGGCAGAGGATTTTGATGAACCCTGTTTGGCTAACACAATATAGTACCAGTAATTTGTATATTCCCACCTACCATTGAGTTCATTTAATCTTGTTCACTATGATTTTGTAAAGGAAGTGTCACTCGGTATGTTTAACGACAACTCGCAAATTAAACCTGCAACTCAAATTTATTGTCACTGAGGGACTCAATTAGCCATTGTTTTCTTACGTTTATCCTTTCAGTTAAAGTTGCAACAAACAACACAACACGGTTTGGCACATTCATCCTTTGCACCATTATATTTCTTACTGGAAAATGTGTACCCAGTTACAGACAACAGTACACCATAAAATTGAGACTTATGGGGACCTAATCAAAATTACAGCTATTTACTAATGATAACATAAAGCAAAAATGTGAATGTGCAAGTTAAAGATAAAGCACAGTGGAGGTTTGTTGCTCTCCAGAGGTAGGGGGAGTGCCCCTGGCTCACAGACTAGAAAATGCCTCCAATGATTAGAAGCATTTCATCTATCGTTTTACCCCCTTTCAAATTAGACCTATAACTCTTCAGTTTGTTATGCACCACCGTTTTCTGCCAATTAGCATAAAGTGTGGTTATTTCAGTGCTGCGAGGGCCTGGTGTGGGCTACAGGGAGCAAGACTTTGCATAAGCGCGATGGTCAGCTACCAGACAGCTCACATCGGCCTTACCCCATTAGGGACATCCGCTCACAGCTCTCTGCATCAGGATGCTCTCATTTACCGCCTCCACATACAGCCATTTATCTCCCCCTTCTCCTTTCACTCTGTCGTCACTCACTTTTTAATTTTCCTCTCAAAAACAGATCCTGCATTAAGCAGCCAAGCATGGCAAGCAGCAATGTGTCTCTCTTGAAAGAGCAAAGCAATGATTTAATTTCTGCTTCTTTCCTGTCTCTGTGGTCTCCTCTCCCTCCTCATTCACACATCATTACACACCGAGGTCTCATTTTCATCTCCGTGTGAGGGCGCATGCAGGGTTTTAAGTAGTCGCCCACGCCATGGCCATTGCTAAAAATCAATACCTGTGGTCAGGACAGACCACGCAGGGCTTCCTAAATAGGCCCTTAAGGTCCAGTCATAAAACACCTTAGGAGACCTTACATGCTACCCGATAAGTCACTCTTTGCTTTGATTCTTAAGGAAGAATGAACCAGTGGTGAATAGATTACCCACTGAACCATTGCACTATGTAACCAAATATCTTGTTTTCGCATCCTGTCCTGGTTAGTCTGTTTGTTTTTTAATACAAACAGATGAAAATGTCCTGGTTTTTATTTTTTTTTCACTGGGCCAGTAAATTGACCAGCATTAGGGCACTATGCTGCCATGTGGGCAGCTTTTTGAATAAGAATTGCCCTTAAAAGCCAAAGAAAAAGCACAACGAATGGCTGCAGTTAATCTTCTGAGGCTCGCTGAGTTGAAGTTCATATAATTGGGGACGTCATGCACAACGACTGTTCTCCAAGTTCTTGCTACTTTGGAGAAAATCGACACTATGTAGAATCGACAGTATGGAACCACTGAAAGTTGCAGACGCAACCCGTAACATGCACAAGCATATTAGAACTGTGCATTGATCAGTACCAGGATGTCATCAAACCAAATGTCTCTCTCACTCATGGTGCAACCAAAAACAACAAGTAACACAAGGAACACACACTGCAAATGCACCACATACAGTATATGCTCGAAATAAACGCTTTGTATAAAACAGTATTGCACTTGAGGGGACAAAGGCTGAGACAGGCCTGCAACACACGATAAGAGGGTAAATATTAAGATGATTCACTGCATATGAAGAACAATTCCTCAAGCAAGTCGAACTGTTAGTGTGGATCTCAGGCTTTACCAATGTAGGGCACATAGATGGGTTATCTACTAAAAAACAGCCTGGATAAATTAGTGTTTGCAAGCACAAATGTTATCCAAATAAAAAAATATATTTTAAGTTAAAAATTCTACAGAATTGCTGTTTTGTGAATCCTGAATTGCAAATATGTGGGCATGCACTGTACATCATTTCACTGGTAAACGATAGACAATTTTGCCTCCAATTTGTCCTGCAATTTGCTGTGGCAATGTGTGTTATTTAGATGGCATGCCAGAAAAACGTGAACACTAGTTTGCGCACTGTTTACACTTAAGTTACGCACTCGGCATGCAATTTATGACCAAAAATAGTGCCCATTTGCACTAAATTCAATGCTAAATTATAAATTATTTTCATCTAAGTCAAGTACTGTTTACCTCTAATGCACGACATAATACAGCTGACGTGTATTTTTCTTGCATGGGTATGCATTGTCAACACCAGTTCCCACTTATTATTTAACTTCATTCATTCCTCTATTTGCAAGGAACCTACAAGATGTTGAACTCCAGAGAAGAAGTTATGCAGTTATGCTGTAATTGATTACCTATAACTGAGAAATGATATTACGATGAAAATAATTTGGAACACCAATGAAAGCAATATAGGCTCAGTGGAATAGTCAGATAAATCTTTCCATGTGGGTAGTTCCCTATTTAGTTCTGAATTGAAGATGGGAATAAGTGATGTATGGGCCAGCATAGGGATACCTTTGGGCATGTTGACAGAGTCTGAACAACAAGAGTGTTTCTCATCCTGCTTTGCCTTTAGCCCTGATGCCTACATTAACCAAAAAGATCGGAAGCAACTTTAATTACCTTTTCATCCAGGCGCTCTTTCCATCCACCATTTCCCACTTTGCTTGTGCAAATGGAGGCGGCGAGGAAAGCACGATAGAAGGTAGAGAAGCATAATTACTTTACTGGAGTGCTTTAGAATGCTTGTTGCCAAACGACTCTAATTCCAAATAGTTAACTAGATTTTTCTTTTTAATAGCTCAGAGTCCACGTGACAGTGAATGGCTATTCATACTTTGCATTTCCAATAAGCAGTAAACTCGAAAATTAATATTACACACTGTGTTCATTCATTCATTCATTTTCTATGCCGCTTATCCTCATTTGGGGTTGCAGGTATGCTGGAGCCTATCCCAGCTGACTTTGGGCAGGAGGCGGGCTACACCCTGGACTGGTCACCAGTCAATCGAAGGGCACATATAGACAAAGACATACAACTATTCACACTCACATTTATACCTATGGACAATTTTAGACTCGCCAAGTAACCCAACATGCATGTTTTTGGAAAGTGGGAGTAAACCGGAGTACGCGGAGAAAACCCAGGCACGCACGGGGAGAACATGCAAACTCCACACAGAGATGCCCAACGGAGATTCATACCCAGAATCTCCTGACTGTGAGGCCAACATGCTATCCATTCATTCACCGTGCGGCACACACTGTGTTAATATGCAAATAGCAGTGAGATAGCAGCGCTATAGTACAGTACACCTTTGTGCACAAACCTCTTAGATTCAAAATTCATCTGGTGGAATGATTTGTCACATTCACATTACATTACCTGTATTTCTTTGTGTAATTTCCGTCTGTAAGATTGACTGACATTGTTATCAGAACATCTCTGCCTCTATGTTGCATTTTACTTTTGAAGAACTTTAATGAATTGCAACTGAAAAGTCAAACATTCAATGACCTTAGTGGTGACTGTAAACAGAGTTGGCAAGGACTGATCTCAAAGTTTCATTCGCCTAACTATGTTTTTCTTATACTGTACTTGTTCATAACTTTTTGTTCATTCAAGAAATACACTATCTATTAGGGTACTATAGTTGTAGATTTTAAAAGTCTAACACTGGCTGCTGGATAAATAATTGTCAAAAAATTTTCTTCCCCTCTTAGGGCAATTAGAGATGGTCATTTTCACTCTGCAGGTGCATATCCAAATAGGAGATTTTGTTTTGTGTCATTCATTTTATCATTGTAAATAAGCATAAAACCCTGATCTTTACCATCGGCACGGTACCTGGGTTTTACATTTTAGTCCAAATGTATGTGATTCAAACAGATGAAACAGCAACACTTGCGCTCCGTCTGGAATTTTTACATTCAACAATCACAAAATTTGCCATGTGTCCATACAAAACATTTGTCAAATATTATTTTTGTCTACTTAGGTAAGATGACCATAAATATCGGCTGACACGCTCTTTGTCCATCCATCCATCCATTTTCTATGCCGCTTATCCTCATTAGGGTCACGGGGATGCTGGAGCCTATCCCAGCAGACTTTGGGCGAGAGGCGGGGTAAACCCTGGACTGGTCGCCAGTCAATCGCAGGGCACATATAGACAAACATTCACACTCTAATGGACAATTTAGAGCGGCCAATGAAGCTAACATGCATGTTTTTGGAATGTGGGAGGAAACCGGAGTACCCGGAGAAAACCCACGCACGCACGGGGAGAACATGCAAACTCCACACAGAGATGCCCAACGGAGATTTGAACCCAGGTCTTCCAGATCCCCTGACTGTGTGGCCAATGTGCTAACCACTCAACCACCGTGCGGCCGCTCTTTGTCAAGACTAAATTAAAAACATACGGTACAGTTGTCCCTCACTACATCGATGTTCAAACATCACTCTCTCACTCTACCACAGTTTTTTTCCACTAATTAATTAACGATCTGTGTTTCGTGGTTGACTATAGCCTACTCTTAGTCAAAACATATTGAAAGACAAGTCATATTTAGTATTCTGGTCTCTTGGCGTCAGTAATGTTACGCTGATGGGACATGACGTTATACTGTATTACATTACCTTCACACTGCATGTAGTCAGCTGTGGCATGTCTGACTTGATAAAATGAAGTAGTGGCATGTCTGACATGATGAAAAAATGTTCTCCCATCCCGTATGGGATTGTTTACTTGTCCAAGTTAACACGGCTTTTTCATTGCATACATGTGACAAATAGTGCTATTTACCTAACTTTTGCTTGACACATTTTTGTCACTTTTGAAGAAATGTGTCAATATTTGAGGGCTTTGCACTATTTATTTCTTATTATTGATTGGAATGCACTATGTAACTGCACCACTGCACCACCAATACTATGCTCAAAATAAACACTAAAAAATAGTATTGTTTTGGTCTATTATTAGTCATACATTGAAAGACAAATTATATGTATAGTATTCTGGTCACTAGGTGTCAGTAATGTTACATTGATGAGAACATTACCTTCACGTTGCATGTCCAACATGATTCTCCCTTTCTGTTTTTTTCCCATTCTCTTGACTTGTTCTCATTTCAGATGTCATTCTGGTAATTAGCTCTGATTCTGCCTGAATATAAAAAAGTGATGCTGATCATTATAAGACACAATATTTATGAGCCAAACACTGGCAGCCAAGTGCAGGGAAATTGGAGGCAACGGGGGGATGGTGTATTCATTAAAGTGGAATATTAATACAACTAGTATGAGGCTTTTTAGGCACTGATGAAGTTTATTCGCTTTGTGTTCCTACTCACTGTTTTCAGAAGTGAACCTGAGTTTCCATTTTGGTTTTAATTGGGTCACCGTCTCCTCACCGCTTTTTTGCAGCATTTCCGTTGAACTTTGCTTAATTAGATTTACAAAAATTGTAACAATACCAGACACGTTTTATCTTCCTCTATTTCTCTTGAGTCTCTTTCTTCTTTGAGAAGTATTGATTAGAGTCGATGTAAGGACATGCTCTATACCACTGTGAAAAATGTAAAAATGGTTATGTAGAAATAAAAGATGAATGATGGAGGTGAGCTTGTATGACACTGTCAATAATACCTAATGTGATATTACTATTATCTCTTGGCTCTGTTGATGTTAACGTGACAGCGGAAATCCGCATTTTTTACTCATTTTACTTTCAAAACAGAATATTTGACCAAAAATATTGTGTCCCTTAAAGTTGACTAGATTTCCTGATGCATTATGTAAGCAAACTTGCCTTTTTAATGTTTTTGACATACATAGTTTGAACAACAAAAGCAGTATTAAAAGATGACGTTTCCGATCTGCTTTACAACACATTACAAATACTACAAATTTTGGCATCAATTCAATGCAAAATCAATACAGTCAAGCCTTGCCACTTCAAGGTTTGAATTTTGTGGCTTCACCTGATCATAGTTTTACAAAAATATATAAACTAATAAATCATTCTCTTTTGTGGGAGGCATCCAGACTAAATACCCGATCCACCACAACTGGCTCCTCTCAATGTGAAGGAGCACCCACCCCACAGAGGAAAATCCTTTCCGCCGCTTGTATCCGTGATCTCATGCTTTTGGTCAAGACCCAAAGCTCATGACCATAGGTCAGGGTGAGAACATACTGTAGATCGACCGGTAAATTGAGAGCTCGTTCCTTCCGGCTCAGCACTCTCTTCACCGTGATGGTCCGGTACAGTGACCGCATTGTGGACCTCACGCTCCAACCTTCCCTCACTCGTGAGCAAGACCCAAATATACTTTAACATCTACACCCGGGGCAAGGCCTCACACCCAACCCTGTTCTGACTGAGAACCATGTCGTTGGATTTGGAGGTGCTGAGTCTCATCCGCCCCTCATCCGCCCCTCCAGAAACTGGAAATCAGCTGCATTGCCCCCTCTATGACGTCGTCACTACTTGACTCTCAAAATTATTTTCACAGAACAGATTTTTAGTTTTACAATTATAGTTTTATATACTGTACAAAAACAGTTATAAATGACAAATGAAAGTGAAACGTTTGTAAGATAGTTGTATTTTTTTAATATAGTCAGTAAATGAATAAAATAATCTCTTGTATGTGTTAGTAACAGTTAAATATCCAGATTATCAAATGTAAGCTTCCAAATTGAATGACCACCCCCCGTACACCTCCCCGCTACATGAAATGGTTTGGTCCTCTACTGCCTTCATCATGCTTTGTAGCTGCACGTCTTGCCTGTCAGTTGGCCGTTCGGCAGAGCAGAGTGACACAATGATGCTAATGCCTAGTAAAATGATGTTTGGTAGTGGAAAAAAGGAAAGAAAAAGAGCAGAACGGCAAATGAAAATGTGACCTTTTTTTTTGTAGGCTAGCCAGTCAGTGTGTTGTGTAAACGAACCTGTTAGCTTATAACAAGGGTTTTCAATTATTTTCTGTCATGCCCCCATTGGGGGACAGAAATGTTTTTCTGATTTGAAATACTATTTATAAACTGATAATGTATATTTATTTATCTGTACTGTACAGACTGAACTCGAAATTGAAACCAGGAGAATGCAAGAAAATGAAGAGCTGTAAGCGAACAAAAGTATTGAACATTCAAATTGCTTGTTAAGTGCAATAAATTTGTACACGTTGGCAGGTCTGCACTAACACTGAAACAGCTCCACTATTTGAGAAGCACTTGCTGAATGTCCACAATGAATTAAGCTACCTAGTGTTAGCATGCTGTGTTATCCTACAGTTCACGTCTTTTTAAACAACATTTGAACAGTCCAGGTAAATGTTTAGCATGTATTATTAAATCGGTTGTCCGTCCCGCTTTTACCAGATTTAACAACAGAGAAGTCAGCGGCAGCCCTGTCTCCCCAGCCTCACCCCTCCCAGTGAAGAAGGTGGGCAACGAACCTTCTAGAACAAATTCTTGGGCTTACCAAAGGCACTTTTGAACTGTCTATATTCCAGGAGGAGGAGGCTAGATTTTGGTCAACACACTTCTAATAGACAATTATGGGATGTATGAGGCTTGTGTAAAATTGTTGAAAAATACAGTACAAAAATATGGGATCTCTAAGAAACGTAGATATGGATTTAGCTCCCATCCCATGTTGTGTGATAGTGGTAAAATAGTTAAAGTGGAATCATTATACCTAACCAAATCAGTACAGATTCAACCTTATGTATCAGAAAAACACCCTGACCCCCAGACTGCATCATTATAGATAAAACCTCAGTGGATTTTATAAGACCCTTTTCCCTACGAAGGTCCAACATAGACTGATAGTTTATAGATATATTCTTCTAAGTCCTCATCTTCTTTATCTCCCCTCCCAGATTACCTCCTTCTCATATGTACACACACATGCACACAACCCCCTGGAGGGTTCCTGTGTTTTCAAAGTAAAGACCACTTAGAGAATAGCCCCAGGCATCTGAATACCAAAGTGCCCTGTGTTACACATTAAAAGTCTCCATACAAACCAAGAACATAAACACTCTCAATAGCTCACATCTCCCATACCCCAAACACCTCAAAACATTGGGGAGGGAGAGGGATATGGAACAGATAGTCTATGGGGACTTGACCACATTAAGAAGCACTCATTGAGATGTGCACTTCATCAAACTGTACGAGAGTATGAAAGGGTACGCTTTTTTAATATTTTATCTTTGCACACTGACAATGAAAGAAAATACTTACTTTACAGCATGCTGCATTAACAAATGAAGAGTGTACAAGATAGTTTATGATTATTTTATAATAAAATCTAATACAAACAAACAAAACAAAACAAACTAACGTAAGCATAATGAAGAAGTGCGTGGGTACCACACATAAAGGATAGCAAGGAGAGGTTAACTTATTTTTACAGTTAAATTATGTTCTAAAAAATCAGTACATGAGAGAAATATAGTTAGTGAGAGCGATATAAAGTAATCCCTCGGTTAATTTGTTCCAGAGCTGACCATGATAAATGAATATCCATGAAGTAGAATTCCTTCTTCATATAAAGAATATTTTCGTAGTTCAGCATAAAATACCCGTTTTTCACCTTTTAAATGTATAATTACAGCCATCTAGGCATGAAGTAACACCCCTTTACACTTTACCCTTTAAATTCGTATTACCCAATATAGTAGGCATAATAGTAAAAATAAGCCATTTAAGACATATATTTCATATACTCGTCAAAGTTGCAAGAAATGGGGTTCCGAGTTTTGTTTTAGTTGGGCATGTGTTACAGTGTTATTATTATGTGTATGATTATTATGTAACTATTATATGCATGTCAGGTTAATTGGCAATTTTAAAGTGTAGGTATGAAGGTATGAAGGTTTGAAAGTGATGTTGAATGGTTGCTTGTCTATATGTGTCCTGCGATTGAATGGCGACCAGTCCACGGTGTACCTCTCACCCGAAGGTAACTAGGATAGATGCCTGCATACCCCCGGGACCCTAGTCGGGATAATGGAAGGATGGATTGATGTTACTATTATAGTGACTGAGATCATTCAAATCTGCAATAAAAGACTGTTCTTCTGGGGATCAAGTCTGCTGTTTGTATGTTTAATTGAACATTAAAGGAACATTACTAACGAGTGACCAGTGTAGAATACTACATATGATGATTTGAATTCTTTTTTTTTACGTCTTAAATTTGTATTAATTTATTTAGGTAATATAGCCATTTCTATGCTTGAAAATGCTTAATTTAGCATTAGATCAGCAAAAAATACATAAAATGTGCTGAAATATGCATTTCCATATATGCATATAATTGGAAACGCAATGTGGCAAGAGATGACTGTATATAAGCGAGGCATAGTGATAAAACCCTGACACTTTTTGCACGCAATAAAGGTTGAAGCATTGCTCACAGTAGAAATGTTAGTGCAAATACAAGACAAGGAGTATCACGGCTTGTTCTTTTAAGGTGAAATACTTAAGATTGTTGTTTCAAATTTCTTAAAGGTGTTATTTGGGTCCATTGAGACAACATAGAAATCAGCACCTTAATGGAGCTGTACTAGCAAATGAAATGTGTAGGTAGCAAACAGTTAGCCCTCCTTCTTTAGGAAGACATGTTGTTAATGATCACAAACTTCATTCAGTCCCCCAGTCAAGAAAATAAGGTTTGATCAAACGCCCAAGCAGGCAGCTCTCAGGGCAACTCTCACGATCTGTCACCAGCAGCATGTTGATATTGAAAGAAAAACAATGCCATTAACAAACAGAGGAAGGCAAGAGTTTTCCTGTGAAGTAGGGAAGCTGTAATGTGAAATTTTAATGACCGCTCCTGCGTGACAACTTTATCTTGTAGAAGGAAGCAAGCCGGGCTGTCACTCTTAAGTCAGGCTATTCCCCTTTTTTGTACATAGCTATGGCCTCTGTAAATAGCTCCTGAGACATTTCAACATCTTGGTAGCCATTGCTGCAAGATCTGCTCATAATTTGTGGAAAACCTAGTCGAGACGAATAGGATCACGACGATAATGTGTTCAGGAAGCCAGGAAATTCTACTCTAATCCGTGCTCTTCTGACTGAGAATTTGTAAGGTATTCTATGCACAATCAATTTATTGTTGAATGTTGTTATGGGATTCAGACCCAAAGACTCAAAACCTCTCAACTCAAACTAATTAGACAGTATACACTATACGGGCAAAAGACGAAAGTACAGCGGAATCTCCAAAGTTTAAGAACTACAGTTCCGTGGTAATTTTAAGAGAAGAAAAGTCATAATATTACCTTTGACCTAATATTGCGAGATTTAAAGTCATAATTTTACGAGAAAAAAAGTCGTAATTTTACGAGAAGAAAGTCATAATATTACCTTCGACCCAGGCCAAAGGTTACACAAGTACCCTGTGTTTATGTCCCTGTGTTTGCCCCTGTGTCTTGGGCAATGCCTGTTAAATAGAGTATTAAAATCATCAGATTCCGAAAATTAGGTCGTAAATTTACAACACTAATTTTGTATATTCACAAGAATAAGATTGTCATACCCCTCCGTGAATCACCACCTTACCGCGGTGGAGGGGTTTGAGTGCCCGAGTGATCCTAGGAGCTATGTTGTCGGGGGCTTTCTGCCCCTGGTAGGGTCTCCCAAGGCAAACAGGTTCTAGGTGACGAGCCAGACTAAGAGTGATTCAGAAGACCCATATGAAGAGAAACATTAGGAGTGACCGCACCTCGCCCGGACGTGGGATACCGGGGCCTCACCCTGGAGCCAGGCCTGGGGGAGGGGCTCGCAGGCGAGCGCCTGGTGGTCAGGTCTTCACCCGTGGGACCTGGCCGGGCCTAGCCCGAAGAAGCCGCACGGGAACTCCCCCCCGCAGACCCACCACCTGCAGGGGCAAGCATAAGGGTCCGGTGCTGTGTGATTTGGGCAGTGGTCGAGGGCGGGTGTCCGGGCGACCTGGGCTTCGGCGACCAAATCTGGTTCTTGGGACATGGAATGTCACTTCTCTGGTGGGGAAGGAGCCCGAGCTTGTGGAAGAGGCGGAGAGATTCCGACTAGATATAGTCGGACTCACCTCAACCCACAGTTTAGGCTCTGGAACCAAACTCCTTGAGAGGGGCTGGACCTTGTTCTTCTCTGGAGTTGCCGCTGGGGAGAGGCGGCGAGCTGGTGTGGGCTTATTGTTAGCCCCCCGGCTTGGTGCCTCTGTGTTGGAGTCATCCCCAGTAAACGAGAGGGTTACTTCCCTACGCCTTAGGGCTGGGGAAAGGGTCCTGACTGTGGTTTGTGCCTATGCGCCGAACGGCAGTTCAGAGTACCCAGCCTTCTTGGAGTCTATCAGAGGGGTTCTGGAGAGCACCCCAGCTGGTGACTCCATAGTTCTACTGGGAGACTTCAACGCCCATGTGGGCAATGACAGTGTGACTTGGAGGGGCGTGGTTGGGAGGAACGGCCTCCCTGACCTGAACCCGTGCGGTGTGTTGTTGCTGGACTTCTGTGCGAACTACAGTTTGTCCATAACGAACACCATGTTCGAACATAAGGATGCCCATAAGTGCACTTGGCACCAGGACACCCTAGGTCGCAGGTCTATGATCGACTTTGTGGTCGTATCATCAGACCTGCGTCCGTATGTTCTGGACACGCGGGTGAAGAGAGGGGCTGAGCTGTCAACTGACCACCACCTGGTGATGAGTTGGATTAGATGGCGGGGAAGGATGCCGGACAGACCTGGCAGACCCAAACGCGTAGTGAGGGTGTGCTGGGAACGTCTGGCAGAATCTCCCGTTCGTCGAGTCTTCAACTCTCATCTCCGGCAGAGCTTCGCCTGCATTTCGAGGGAGGACCGGGATATTGAGTCCGAATGGGCCGTATTCCGTGCCTCTATTGCTGAGGCAGCCAGTTGTGGTTGCGGCCGCAAGGTGGTCGGTGCCAGTCGTGGTGGCAAGCCCCGAACCCGATGGTGGACACCGGGGGTTAGGGCTGCCGTCAAGCTGAAAAAGGAGTCCTATCAAGCATGGATGGCTTGCGGGACTCCCGAAGCAGCTGACAGGTACCGGCAGGCCAAGCGGCACGCGGCTTCGGCGGTGGTCGAGGCAAAAACTCGGGTGTGGGAGGAGTTCGGTGAGGCTATGGAGCACGACTTTCGGTCGGCCTCGAAGAGGTTCTGGCAAACCGTCCGACACCTCAGAAAGGGGAAGCAGCCCCCAGTTCACACTGTTTACAGTGCGGACGGGGGCTTGCTGACCACGACTGTGGATATAGTTGGTCGGTGGAAGGAATACTTCGAGGCCCTTCTCAATCCCACTGACATGCCTTCCATAGAGGAAGCAGAGTCTGAGGATACGTACGTGGACAGTTCTATCACCGTGGCTGAGGTAATTGGGGTAGTCAAATCACTCCCCAGTGGCAAGGCTCCGGGGGTAGACGAGTTCCGCTCAGAATTTCTCAAGGCTCTGGATGTTGGAGGACTGTGTTGGTTGACACGCCTCTACAACATTGCATGGAAGTCAGGAACAGTACCTCTGGACTGGCAGACCGGGGTGGTGGTCCCCATTTTTAAAAAGGGTGACCGGAGGGTGTGTTCCAACTATAGGGGGATCACACTCCTCAGCCTTCCTGGGAAAGTCTACTCCAGGGTGCTGGAGAGAAGGGTACGACCGTTAGTCGAACCTCGGTTAGAGGAGCTGCAATGTGGTTTTCGTCCCGGTCGCGGAACACTGGACCAGCTCTACACCCTTGCAAGGGTACTCGAGGGTATGTGGGAGTTTGCCCAACCAGTCTACATGTGCTTTGTGGACCTGGAAAAGGCATTCGACCGTGTCCCTCGTGGTGTCCTGTGGGGGGTGCTCCGGGAGTACGGGATTGATGGTCCGCTTCTACGTGCCATTCGGTCCTTGTACAATCGAAGCAGGAGCCTGGTTCGCATTGCCAGCAGTAAGTCGAGCTTGTTTCCGGTGAACGTTGGCCTCCGCCAAGGCTGCCCTTTGTCACCGATTCTGTTCATAATCTTCATGGACAGAATTTCTAGGCGCAGTCAAGGTGTTGAGGGAGTCCAGCTTGGTGACCTTAGGATCTCGTCTCTGCTATTTGCAGACGATGTGGTCCTTATGGCCTCATCAGGCTGTGACCTTCAGCGTTTACTGGAGCGGTTTGCAGCTGAGTGTGAAGCTTCTGGGATGAGACTCAGCACCTCCAAATCCGAGGCCATGGTTCTCAGTCGGAAACGGGTGGACTGTACCCTCCGGGTTGGGAGTGAGGTCTTGCCTCAGGTGGAGGAGTTCAAGTATCTCGGGTTCTTGTTCACGAGTGAGGGAAGGTTGGAGCGTGAGATCGACAGACGGATCGGTGCAGCATCTGCAGTAATGCGGTCGCTGTACCGGACCGTCGTGGTGAAGAGAGAGCTGAGCCGGAAGGCAAAGCTCTCTGTTTACCGATCGATCTACGTTCCCACCCTCACCTATGGTCATGAGTTATGGGTCATGACCGAAAGAATGAGATCGCGGATACAAGCGGCGGAAATGAGTTTCCTTCGTAGGGTGGCTGGACTCACCCTAAGAGATAGGGTGAGGAGCTCGGCCATCCGGGAGGAGCTCAGAGTAGAGCCGCTGCTCCTTCACATCGAGAGGAGCCAGTTGAGGTGGCTCGGGCATCTAGTCCGGATGCCTCCCGGGCGCCTCCCTGGTGAGGTGTTTCGGGCATGCCCAGTCGGGAGAAGGCCCCCGGGAAGACCTAGGACACGCTGGAGGGACTATGTCTCACAGCTGGCCTGGGAACGCCTTGGTGTCCTCCCGATGGAGCTGGAAGAGGTCGCCGGGGACCGGGAAGTCTGGACTTCCCTACTGAAGCTGCTGCCCCCGCGACCCGGACCCGGATAAGCGGTGGAAAATGGATGGATGGATGAAAGATTGTCATATTACGAGAGAAAAGTCGTAACTTTACGAGAATAAAAGTCGTAACTTAAGTGTATAGGCATTGCCTGAGACTGCTTTGATCAGGGAGCCGTGTGTGGGGATGGGGTACTGGAGAGTGGCAGTGAGATGATCCTAACCCAATCTAACCTGTTTGTGCCCAACTGCTCTGTTTTGCTGTCTCGTTATAAATAAAAACTTGTCTGAAGCCAGAGGAAAGTTCCCCTCCCTCCTGAAGAACTATGCTATACTTTCCCCTAACACGTATCTAGTGTAGCCATGAAGCATGGATACTTTCAGTCAACTGTACCGGCACGTGTACCGACACCTCATTAGGAACCATTTACTATACGGCACCACCAAGAGGTCAATGAAAAGTTCTACAATCTATTCTCCACCTAAAAAACAAGTGATAGGACCACGGTGAAACACAGTATTAGAAATACGAATGCACTTTTGCTACTTGGAGAATTAAAACCCCAATATTTTTCATTGGGTTTTTTTTTCAGTATTTTCTCTAAAGAGCTAGAACTAAGGCGGTTCCGCGTTTTTGTGAGGATTTGTCCTGCCTTGGAAACGATCCTGAATCAGTCACCTGGTACGGTTCTTCAGGAAGGTTCGACCGTCATCGCTTATGTCATTGAACCAAGCTCCGCCACACTTCGCCTGATTTTTTGCTGATTAGTCGACACACTCGTCGACGCCTCGACAGACTGTAACATCACTAATATGACAAACTGACACATTAAATTACGACTTTAAATCTCTTAATTTAACGAGAAAAAATGGTAATATTACAAGATTTAAAGTCGTAATTGCAAGAGATTTAAAGGCATTGTGTTATACGCGTCAGAGGGAAAATATAGCATAGTTCCCTCTCACTTCAGACAAGCTTTTATTTATAACGGGACGGCAAAACAGAGCAGTTGGGCACAAACAGATTAGCTTGAGTTCGCATCATCTCACCGCTACTCTGTAGTAAATTTTCACATAAATATACGAAATTATTGTCATTAATTTACGACTTAATTCTCAAACTTTGATGATTTTAATACTACGTTTAATAGGCATTGTCCAAGACAGGGAACTTTGGCTTGGGTCAAAGATAGTTTTACGACTTTTTTCTTGCAAAATTACATTTTTTTCTCATAAAATTACGACTTTAAATCTTGTAATATAATGCCTTTTTTTCTCGTCTCGTAAAATTATGACTTTTAATCTTGTTTAATTACGACTTTTTTTCTCATAAAATTCCAACTTTTAATCTCGTAATATTACAACTTTTTTTCTCGTAAAATTACGACTTTTAATCTCGAAATTTTATGTTTTTTATTTTAATGTGGCCCTTATACCTCGTCGGAGAGGCCTAACAAAATATGAAATAATAGTTGTTTTATATTTATTTTGGGATTATGAATTTCTGGAAACTGAGAAGTGCGCCTGTTCATCTAATTTAGACTTTAGACTTTATCTACACCTCAGAGAGAAACCTTGTAATTTTAACCATATTAATATTATTAACTACATTATTAACTACTAGCTAGTTAGCCCAATTGTACAACGCTTTGATCAATGTGTTTTTTTAATTGCCTCTATACAGTATATGGATTTTAGCATTGTGTTGCAAGTTATGTTTTAGTGTTTTATTATTATATTTTTCAATTATATCTTAACTGGTGGGTTTACATTTCTCTTTATTGGGCAAATCAGGCCATTTTAAAACTGTTTTATTCAATAGTTGCGCATTAGTTTATTAGAGTATTTATTTTGTACTTAGTTGATGAATTATTACTTTGTCTCATTAGTTTTTTTTTTTTTAAGTCTTTGTAGCATATTAACAGTCAATCAGCTTTGCAATTTACTTAATGGATGATGATACCCTCACAAACATGCCGGTTACACTACAGATGATGTTCCAGAAAGACACAAGTCATCATGATTGTTGTTGTGAGTACATACAGCAACATTACACACTGCGACTCAGCTAATGCATTTATATTTTTAACATATGTTGTAATCTGTCAATATTTATTTTCTATAAACTTAAAGACTGAATTTTTGAATCTGTTGTCCCCACAGTATAGCACCTAATTGTTTTCTAAACCCGCTGTAAATGGTAATAATTTTAATTGTACATGTATTAAATGGAATAAATCCATTGGAATAGCAGAATATATATTCTTTAATCTTTACAATTGCAATGCAGAGGAAATTCATAGCACCAACGATAGTTTCAGCACACTATTTTGTAACATACACGGGTAAAAAACAACAACTTTGCTTACAAGTGCTCCTCCAAAGCTGTAGTGTGTATACTTGTTTATTTATTATTCACTTCTTTGTGCATAATATGTGGTCATTCAGTTTGTCTTTGAGTCCATTTACTCCTAAGAATGTCCTGAAAAACCTTCAAAAAAGTTAACATTTGTCAATAAAATAAAATGTGCATGGCCTTTCACTGTAATGAAGTTAAAGCGGAAGCCGTGTAGGAATCAATTTGCAGAAGTTTAGTACACACCAATCTTAGACGTAAGGCAGAGATCGTAAACGTGGTCACAGGCAAGAAGGTCAAAACACAGGTAATCAGTCCGAACAGCAAACAACCAAAGGCAAAGATCAAGAAACAGGCGAGAAGTCATACACGTGGTCAATCAGAGAAAATGCAAACAAACGCTCGGTAAGGCAGTAGAACTGGCAATACTTCGCAACCTCTGTTTGGCCTGGGCCATGCTTAAATGGCTGCCAAACAGGAAGTGGGTGCAGAGGGGCGGAGGGAGTGGTACCAGTCAATATTCAGGTGAGGGCTCCCTCAACTAGCGTGCTGCTACATTCACTCATCACAAGGGATGTTAAATGTTCATTTATTGATTGAATTAATCATTATCTATTGTTTTGTTCTTTTTGCACATAAGACTATAATTATTATTTGTAAAATGTGTTTTGTGGGAAATTTTTGGGTGTCTGGAACAGATTCATTGAATTGACATTATTTCTTATGGGCAAACTTGATTCGTTTTTCAAACATTTCTGTTTCTTTGTCTGACCTTAGGCACAGATTAATTACGGAAACCGAGGATGCACGGCATAACAATGCATAATACGCAATCATGCGTTGATGACTTTGGTATAAACATGAGAGCTCTAACCTTAAACCCATTAAACACTTTTGGGAGAAATTAGAAAATACTGTAGATGGTAAGCCAGCAGGCCCTCTCTCGGGGCCATTAGTAGTGACCTCTGACCTCATAATGGACACAAATTCACATACACAAACTGCAGCATATTGCATATGGGTCAGGTAACTTGTCTAACAACTGTTTTGTTCTTGTGAAGATCACTGATTGCGTACTTTTGTTCAAACTCCTTGTCTGCAGCAAATAGAAAGAGAAGTTACTGTTGCAGCACATAAAGAAGATCATGTGTAGACAGGAGTCAAAGGATTCATAATGAAAACCTTCTTCTGTATACAGTTTATACAAACTCTGTTTGTTTGTTAAGTTTTAGTCATGACCTTTCTGCCAGGAAAAGTAATGTAGATGTGCACATTCTTTATAAAAAAAGAGCCCACATGTATCTCTCATTTGTGTTTGCTCTTGTCAACCCAGCGGTCATCCTTTCCCTTCACTTGTGTCACACACACACCAATAAGGCACAATAACAACCATTGCAGTTTTTCTTTGAGTTCTTTGTGATGAATTTGACCACACTGGTTACACTTTGGTTGACCAATACATTTTGTGAAAGCGGGGCCTGCTGGTGTTTTTTTTAATAAGTCCAGAGGTGAGGCAATGCAGGCATGTGATCAGTCATCCTGTCAGGACCTTAGCTGCTGATTATCAGTCACCATATTGGTGGAGGCTTTAATCTGCCACAGCCGCCTATGTCACGGCCCAGTGCACAAGTTTGGAGAAAAGGTCACATTTCACGTTTGTTCAAAATGTGTATCAGCCAGAAAATGTGATTAGATTTTTAAATGCAAGTGAACACCTGTACCGGAAATTACCGTTTTTGTGTTTCAAGCGACACTGAAACTTTTTTAGGTGGGAAATCTCGGAGAGCACAGGGGCCCGATGGTTAGTATTTCTGCCTCATTATTTGAAGATCCAGGTTTGAATCCCCATCTCTGTGTGGAGTTTGCATGTTCTCCCTGAAATTTCATGGATTTTCTGCAGGTGCTCCAACATCCTTCCACATATTAAAAACATGCGTGTTAGGTTTATTGGATAGTCTAAATTGTCCATAGGTGGGAATGTGTGTGTGAGTGGTTGTTTGTTTTTATGTGCCCTGTCATTGATTGGTGACCAGTCAAGGGTGTAGCCCGCTTCTCGACCAAAGTCAGCTGGCATCCAGCATTTCCCGTGACCCTTATGAGGACAGGCAGTATATGGATGGATGGAAGTCTGGGGATCAGAGATAGACTAAACCTAAAATCTTTCTGTATTACCCAACCAGGACATATGTTTAGCTCAAATTGTCACACTCTCGCCAATGGGCCCCAGTTGCACGCTTCAGAATGGATCTTTATTTACAACACACAACTTGGGAACAGCTGATCAATCCATTTAGCCTAAGGCCGCTGATTTGTCCGTATTTACTACAACAGGCAAAGAAAAGCCGAGGTATTTTCTCCTCTCTCTTTCCTATTGATCCGGCGCTTAGAAAATCTGCCCCGCTGTCTAAACTTTATTGATTTCCGCCTCTCAACGACCGACTCGAGCACCAGTGCAGAAAAGTGACTAGATGAATTGAAACTTCATTTCCAACAAGTTGTTCTTGTCATTTTGACCCCTTTTTTCCTACTTGACTGTAGGGGCTGGTCATCATTCCCAGAGAGCCAACTGGGGGATGGATAAAAGTGCAGATTATTTACAGACGGATCATCAAACTGAACTACCAAGGTGAGATTATAAGACTTGCAAGATCGTTCACATATCCACTCTCTTCCTGCACTGTGTCACAATGACTTCTGGTGCATGTATCTTAACAGCATGATTTCCATAAAAAAGGGACGTTCTGTTTTAATTTACATCAGTGTCATAATAGTTGTGAAACCAGCAATCAATGGGCATATTTTAATACATTAGCACTGCTGCCATTGCAGCTTTTATTGTGATAATGATGATGATTATATTTATGAGGGAATTATGGTTGTGTTCCCTGAAGGCCCATATTTGGCTCAGTCGCAAGTTCAACAACATTGTGAGTCAACACTCATAAAGACAAACACCCCCAATGTGTCTGTTGCTGCGCCTATAAAATGCTGCATCTGAATGGCATATCTGCCTTGCCTGCACCGAGCTTGTCATAAGCTGCATTAAGAAAAATGGTCACACGGTTTGACACAAATTGGAAAATGACATTTGGAAAATGGCAGTGGCTGTGGAAATTAGAGATATTAAAATTATAAATCAGCATCTGCAGTGCAAGGTGGAAGAGTGTGTGTGTGGAGGAGTTTCTTCATTATTTTCACAATCTGTATTTTTTCTTCCATGTTCATCTTTAGCTCTATTTCTCTTTTTCTTAATCTCACACATTGTCTTTCTCCAGAGGCGATGTTATGTCACAGCAAGATGTCAGTCCAGGAAAAGTGGTGTAAAATACAGCGACACATAGTAACAATCTAATGGTGTGTGTGTGTGTTTGCTGCTGTTGCCCTATATCTGCTTTTTGGCAATAACTTGCTAATGGGTTATCTCAGAGGTGTGATATGTATAGTATTATCCAAAAGTGAGGTGTGCTTAAACCTTCAAGTGAAATGGTTGCTTCCATCCTTGACACATGCCTCTGCTGCCTCTCATGGAGGAGGTAAAACTCCAACACTTGATGTGCAAGCTGATGCGAGCCAGAGACTCATATTCCATCCGTCCATTTTCTTCTGCTTATCATAGTCTGGGTTGCATGGTAAATTAGTGTACTATAACTAAAACGATATCTCATTTAGAGTGAGTTTTATTTTTACAATGAGCCACGGGCCAATCAAAAATAAGATGCAGGCTGAAGGCGGCTTATGGGCTGCATTTTGAACACCCCTCATTTACATGTAGTGTTTCTTTTTAGGATAGTAGTAGTAGTAATAGTAGATTGTAGAACTGTTTTGTTCTTTACTGAACATTGCAAACACACTGCTTTCTTCTTATCCAGTAGTATTTGTCAGTCTACCAAGTGTTCAAAAACAGGAGACTTTAACGACAAAGAGGGTCCCCAGGCTCAGGATTTTCCTTGGCACTACTTCTAGACATGAGTCCCGCTAGCTAAAAGCTGTTTTTGTCTGCCTAAATCCACATGTCGCTCAATGTCTCACCTTGCCGACAGCTTTTAGGCTCACTACACTATGGAGGTGCATCACAATGCTAAATAAACATTTCCTATTCCTGTGCGTGGAATCGGTACGCAGCTGTATCAAACCAAAGGGTCCATACGGAAAAACTTCAATACGAATACATGGACTGTTACACCCCTAGTATTTAAAGTCTATGTATAAGCTCTCAAGTGAGCCTAATACATTAGGTTCAACCTTCCTTTCAAATTAGACAGCGAGGGAGCTCAGCAGTGATGTGCAGTCAGCATTAATATACTGTACATGCATTGAACTATATTCCAAATGTATTTGCCTTTTTTGTATTTTTCCATTTTCTTAAGTTAAAAAAATCATTGAATTTGCAAATTTCCAAATGAAATGGCAGAAATCACAGCAGAAATTTAAGGTGAGCCTGCTGCGACAGTCTCTTCTTGGCTTAGTGCTCAAGCCCCGCTTGCTCTAATTCCACACAAGGGGTGAGCTGGAAGGTGCTTGTCATTCTTCCGTCAAAAAACAAAAAGACACTGTTTTATTCTTTTTTTTCCTTTGACATTCACAAAAAGAAGTTCTGGCTAAAGCTAGGTTTACAAGCAAGTCAAATGAAAGATATTTTTATACTCGCTGAATGAATGAATTTGACTGCCAAGATCACTAGAATCAAACTTTTACAACAAAGCATCAGAACCTTTGCTGGAAAATAATAAAGTGCATTTACTTGATAGGCAGAAAATATGTTAGACTGCTAAAGTTTTTTCACTTAATAAAAAAAACAAATAAAATGGCTAAGAATAATAAGAAGTATTTCAAAAACATTTTAACCAAAGTGAATTATTCTCTTCTTGTTCTTGTCATTCTCTTAATGAGCAACCCGTATTAACATTTGAAAAAACTCCAAAGGAGCTAATGCCTCACCAGCCATGAACTTCCCCGCACATCACTGGAGGTTAGAGACTCTTTTCACGATGATGTACAGGAAGAAAATATTCTGTCTCTCTGACTTTGAATAATGAATGCCATTATTGCATACAGCATGCTGGTCAAATAGAGAAAGGTCCCCACTAATCCGTCATGGCCGTGAAAGGCGGGAGGTCATCCATTTTAAGAGCAATTGCTTTCTAGGGCTTGCATCGCATTCATTCCAGCTTGAAATTTAATTTCCTTTGCAATAGCAAATTATGTTTTCCAGTGCCCATTCAAGCCCACAGTATAATTTCTTAACACAGTGACTGCCTAAATGTGAGGGAAAGACAGAAATAATCATTCCACCCATGGCTGCTATAAATTGTGCACTGCATTGCATGCTACAAAAATCTGATTATTGTCATTTAAATCTGAGCTATACTATTTCAAGTACGCAACATAAACAGCTAACAAACTACAAAACTCGGACAAAATGTCATTTGACTTCTTTTAAGCATAACAAAATGTCTTCTTTTGACCAAATTATTTATTTTGCATAATTTTAAGAAATATAGTCTATGATGTTAGTAAATCTTGCTTCAAATAAGGAAAGTGGTCTAGCAGAGTAAGAATATATACAGTGTATTGTTGATTCCTTGATTTAATCTTTCTGAGATTTCCGCTTTTGTAGCATTTGAACTAGACTGGTCGATATCACTTGACCAGTTAACATGGCAACAGTTGTTCTTTGCATAACATAAATTCCAACTCAGAAAAATGGCTTATAAAATTTGGACAACACATTAGCGCCATTGATGAATAAAGTGCTCCCATTTGTAATTCTACTTGATGACTAAGTCTCTTGTCATGCTTGAGAAGAAGAGTGTTAAACAGACATCATTTTGATGCACAGTACATGTGACTGCAGAACGAAGGCCGATGGTGGTCATCTGGCCCGTTTGTGCGAAGCGAGTATGGAGCATTTGCTTGAGGTGTTTTTACAGCGCTCGCTTGCCGCGCGCTAGAATGACGATAAACCAACGGCCTTCAAAGAACAGCCAAGCGCCAATTACTGCTGAGTGCCTCTCTGGTGGTCGGCCGAGATTACTCTCAAAACAAAGTGTGGACAGGTTGATTAATTGAAGGGCCCGCAGAGGTGCGCACCGCAGTATATTATCCCACTGGCGAACACTCGTTCATTCCATCCGCAGTAGACTTTTACGGGCTGACCCCGCCACTGTGTGAGTTTGTCACTTCATAAAAGTGATCCCGCCTTCTCTTTGAGTGTTGTTTCAGCAGAAACTTATCAGTACTGCTACAGACTTCCCGTTTTAATGATCATGGAGCTTTCGGACAGCACAATACTGTTAGCCTACATCTCACTCCTTTTTATACAAGTATTTAATCTGTGGAAGTAAATGTTTACCAATTGTTGTCACATTGGCTTTGCACCATTGCTATCTCTACTCTACTTTAATTTATGCTGCTATTAATAAACTATTAAAATGTATTTGCACTGTTATTTGACAGCTAAGATAGGATTTCCAGGAGTTTTTTTTGTCTTATTCATACAATTTGAACCTACTTTTTAATTTATTGTCATCGCTGTGACTTTCTTATGGCCATATTTCAAACTTATTACAAATTATTACAAATGTGTAGCTAGTTATCACTTGATCTGTCTTGTAATTCATTCCATCAAAACTTTTTTTCACTTTATTTTCTTGTTGGAATTCAGCTATGTTTAAACACGTGCTGTTTCCATTATCTTTATTTATTTTGGTTGAAAAATTAATGTGTATATATGTTTTTTGATCTTTCTGGAGTGTTAAACCATTTTCCATTTTGGAGTTTTACAGTAAAAAAAAATACAGTGATACCATAAAAAAGGACCTTTAGTATATTTGTCCCTTTCTCTTGCATCAAATAGTGAACTGCATTGTGTGTGCAGCCTGTTGCATAGACATCTCGCTAACAGGAGTCCGGCATGCTGTATTTGTGACATTGTCCAGATATTTTTTCACTAAAAGATTTAAACAACAACAAGATCTGTCTGATCTTTTTCTGCAACAAATCGGTCTGTTTATTGCAAAAGTAGCACTGGATTAAGAAGCAAGACATTTGCATGGCTTCAGATTTAGGGTTATGTCAAGCTTTTATTGCGTCAGTCAAGGTCCTAGAGGTGTGGTCACAACAGCTGCCAGGTGATTTTTTTTTAATGGGACCCAGAATTTCTGGCGGCGCCCCTGAGTGATAGTAAATATATTCCATTCCATTCCATTTTTCACCACTTATCCGGGTCTGGGTCGCAGGGGCACCAGTCTCAGTAAGGAAGCACTGACTTCCCGGTCCTCTTCCAGCTCCACCAGGGGGGACCCCAAGACATTCCCAGGCCAGCTGTGAGACATAATCTCTCCATCTTGTCCTAGGTTTGTCCCAGGGCCTTCTCCCGGCTGGGCATGCCCGGAACACCGCACCAGGGAGGTGTCCTGAAGGCATCTGGACTAGATGCCTAAGCCACCTCAACTGGCTCATCTTGATGTGAAGGAGCATCAGCTCTACTCTGAGCTCCTCCCAGATGGAATGCCTCACCCTATCTCTTAGGGTGAGTCCCGCTACCCTACAAAGGAAACTCATTTCCACTGCTTGCATCTTGTTCTTTCGGTCAATGACCCAAATGTCATGACCAGGAGTCGGCAACCTTTACCATCAAAAGAGCCATTTTGTCTCTTCTCCAGGTAAAAAAAGTGTTCTGGAGCCACAAAACATTACAGAACTTTGCAAAAAGAGACATTCTTTTATTTTCTGAATAATTTACTGTTATCTGATATTTTTATGAACGATTATTTCATGTATTCTCTAACTGTGAATGGCTTCCCATCTCAGCCCAGTGTTGACAACTTGGCGATTTCACACCAAATCTGGAGACTTTCCGAAACGTTTTTCTCAAAACGACTAGAGAAAAATGTAAAGACTTTTCCTGAAGTTGTTGGGAACAGAAGATTTTTCTTGTATTTGGATTTTTCTTCACCAAAATACAGCTAGTGGTTAGCACGGCACTTCCTGCACCATGAGAGAGCAGTCTGGGCACGGTGAAGAAGGACTACCGCTGTACTACAGAGCTGAATACCCAATGTCCAACTTTACCACGGTGTATTTGCAGACATAAAAGTGAAAGCAACTGACGCTGCACATAACCTGCCTCACCTGGAGTCACTACCTTGGCGATTAGTGTGTCACAGGCTGTGAGCACATAGCTACAACGCACTTCTCGTTATAAAACATATTGCTATCTTCTTCTTTTCCTTTTGGCTTATCCCTTCAGGGGTCGCCACAGTGAATTGCCTCCATCTAACTCTGTCTTCTGTATCCTCTTCTCTTGCGTCAACTACCTTCATGTCCTCTTTCACTACATCCATAAATCTCCTCATTGGTCTTTCTCTTGGCCTCCTGCCTGGCAATTCAAAACTCACCATCCTTCTACCAATATATTCACTATCTCTCCTCTGGACATGTCCGACCCATCTCAATCTGGCCTCTCTGACTTTATCTCCAAAACCTCTAACCTGTGCTGTCCCTCTGATGTTCTCATTCCTGATCCTGTCCATCCTGGTCACACCCAAAAAGAACCTCAGCATCTTCATCTCTGCTACCTCCAGCTCTGCTTCCTTTCTTTTCCTCAGCGGCACTGTCTCTAAACAAAACAACATCGCTGGTCTCACCACAGTTTTGTGCACCTTTCCTTTCATATTAGCTGAAACTCTTCTATCACACCCGACACTTTTCTCCACCCATTCCAGCCTGCCTGCACAGGCTTTTTCACCTCTTTTCCACACTCTCCATTGCTCTGGACTGTTGACCCTAAGTACTTAAAATCCTCCACCTTCTTTATCTCTTCTCCCTGTAACCTCACTCTTCCACTTGAGTCCCTCTCATTTACACACATGTACTCCGTCTTGCTGCGGCTAACCTTCATTCCTCTCCTTTCCAGGGCAAACCTCCACCCCTCAAGCTTCTCCTTCAACTGTTCCCTGCTCTCAATACATATCACAATGTCATCTGCAAACATCATAGTCCACGGAGATTCCTGTCTAACCTCGTCCGTCAGCCTGTCCATTACCATAGCAAACAAGAAGCGGCTCAGAGCTGATCCCTGATGGAGTCCCACCTTCACTCAGAAACTCCTCTGTCACACCTACAGCACACCTCACTACAGTCTTACAGTCCTCATACATGTCCTGCACCGCTCTAACATACTTCTCTGCCACTCCAGACTTCCTCATACAATACCACAGTTCCTCTCTGGGCACCCTGTCATAAGCTTTTTCCAGATCTACAAACACAATGCAGCTCCCTCTGACCTTCCCTGTATTCTCAATCAACATCCTCAAAGCAAATACTGCATCTGTTGTACTTTTTTTGGCGTAAAACCGTACTGCTGCTCAGAAATGCTCACGTTTGCCCTTAGTCTAGCTTCTACTGCTCTTTCCCATAACTTCATTGTATGGCTCATCACCTTTTTTCCTATGTAGGTGCCACAACTCTGCACATCTCTCTTGTTCTTAAAAATGGGCACCAGCAGACTCCTCCTCCATTCCTCAAGCATCCTCTAAAAATCTATGATTCTGTTAAACAACCCAGTAAGAAACTCTACTGCCACCTCCCCTTGACACTTCCATACCTCCACAGGTATATCATCGGTACCGAGTGCCTTTCCATTCTTCATCCTCTTCAATGCGCTCCTCGCTTATTCCTTACTAATCTTTGCTCCTTCCGGGTCCACAACAGTCACCTCTTCTACTCTTCATTCTTATTTTCAACTCTTCAAAGTACTCTTTCCATCTTCCCATGACACTACTGGGACCTGTCAACACCCTTCCATCCCTATCCTTAAACACCCTAACCTGCTGCACATCCTTCCCATCTCTGTCCCTGTGCCTTGCCAACCTGTATAGATCTTTCTCTCCCTTCTTGCTGTCCAACCTAGCATACAAGTCATGTTAAGCCCCTTGTTTGGCCTTTGCCACCTTTACTTTCACCTTACGCTGCATCTCCCTGTCTACTCTCTGCAGTCCTCTGTGTCCCACTTCTTCTTAGCTAACCTCTTACTCCGTGTACACTCCTGCACCTCCTTGTTCCACCACCAAGTCTCCTTTTCTACTTTCCTTCCAGATGACACTCCAAGTATTGTCCTGCGTGTAGCTGTAGATCTCCAGTCAACTGGAAGCACTTCCTGACCACGCATAGTATGTTTCTACACCTTCCTAAAAGTCACACAACACTCTTCCTTTTTCAGCTTCCACAATTTCATCCTCTCTTCTGCCTTTACCCTCTTCATCTTCCTCACCACTAGAGTCCAACACCACCACCCTATGCTGTCTGGTTACACTCTCACCTACCACTGCTTTGTAGTCACTGATCTCCTTCAGGTTACACCTTCTACACCAGATGTATTCTACCTGTGTGCTCCTACCTCCACTCTTAAAGGTCACCCTATGTTCCTGTCTCTTCTTGAAGAAAATATTTACTGCAGCCATATGCATACTTTTTACAAAGTCGACCATCATCTGTCCTTCTGCGTTCCTCTCCTGGATACCAAACCTTCCCATCACCTCCTCATTATCTCTGTTTCTTGCACAAACATGTTCACTGAAGTCTGCACCAATGACAACCCTCTAACTTCTAGGAATGCTCTGCATCACTTCATCATGGTTTGACCAGAATTTATCTTTCTCCTCCATCTCACATCCTACATGTGGAGCACACCCACTAACAACATTGAACATCACACCTTCGATTTCTAGCTTCGGGCTCATCACTGAAACTCTTTTTACCTCCAGGACATTGCTAGCAAACTCCTCCTTCAAAATATCTCAAATTATCGATAATCTTCCTATCTACACCATGATAGAGCAGCTTGAACCCTGCTCCTAAGCTTCTAGCCTTGCCACCTTTCCACCTGGTCTCTTGGACGCACAATATGTCTACCTTCTTCCTCTGCATCATGTCAACTAACACTCTATCTTTTCCTGTCATAGTTCTAAAATTCGAAGTCCCTACTCTCAGTCCTAGACTCTTGGCATTCTTCTTCTCTCTCCTTCTACGGACACACCTTCCTCCACTCCTTCATCGACCAACAATAATCCAATTTCCACCGGCACCCTGTCGGTGAACAGCACCGATAACGGGTGTCATTAACCCTGGCCACGACCTATCAGGTACGGAAATCATATGTTTGAGTCGCATGTTTTGGTTTGGAGAAAGTTTTACATTGGTATCTACTCATTATCTGGGATCTTTTTAACCAACCTGGTCAGGAACTCTATTGGCACCTCACCTAGACACTTCCATACCTCCACAGGTATATCATCAGGGTCGAGTGCCTTTCTATTCTTCATCCTCTTCATAGCCCTCCCCACATCTTCCTTACTAATCTTTGCGACTTCCTGGTCCACAACAGTTACCTCTTCTACTTTTTGTTCTCTCTAATTTTCCTCATTCATCAACTCTTCAAAGTTCCCTTTCCATCTTTCAATGACACTACTGGCACCTGTCCAATAACCTTCCATCCCTATACTTAATCGCCCTAACCTGCTGCACATCCTTCCCATCTCTGTCCCTCTGCCTTGCCAACCTGTATAGATCTTTCTCTCCCTGTTTGCTGTCCAACCTAGCATACAAGTCATCATAAGCCACTTGTTTGGCCTTTGCCACCTTAACTTTCACCTTACGCTGCATCTCTCTGTACTCCTGTCTACTCTCTTCAGTCCTCTCAGTGTCCCACTTCTTCTTAGCTCTTACTCTGTATACACTCCTGCACCTCCTCATTCCACCACCAAGTCTCCTTATCTACTTTCCTTCCAGATGACACACCAAGTACCCTCCAACCTGTCTCCCTGATCACAGTAGCTGTAGTTGTCCAGTCATCTGGAAGGACTTCCTGGCCACCCATAGCCTTCTACAACTATGCTGTCTGGCTACACTCTGACGCACTAATAAAACGTATTGCTATGCTCCCGTTAATTATATTGTTATATTTGACTGCGCAATAATTTGTTTCAGACTCAACTCACAACTCCTTCACCTTTTTTTTCTTCCACGCAGTGAGACTCACTGCTACACGAGCCTACCTCCCCCTCTCTTGCTCATCTAATTAGCAGTCAGAAGACAGTCTAGATGCATTCAAGGACTCGGGGGCGAGTCAGATATATAATTTTCTTTTTGAAAATGCACATTTCCCCTACTTCTGTGTTTTTAAAAAAATCACCGCACTTAGTGAGGCTGCAACAAGGAGGCTGAAAAGCCGCATGTGGCTCCAGAGCCATAGGTTGCCGAACATGGGTGAGGTTGGGAACATAGATTGACCAGTAAATTCAGAGCATTGCCTTCCAGCTCAGCTCATTCTTCACCACGTTTGTCAAATTTGACAAGGAGTCTTCTTCACGAGTGATGAAAAGTTAGACCTTCCCTCACTCGTGAACAAGACCACAAGAAAATTAAACTCCTCCAACTGGGGTAAGATCTCACCCCCAACCCGGAGTGTGCAATTCACCTTTTTCCGACTGAGAACCATGGCCTCGGATTTAAATGCGCCGAGTCTCATCCCAGAAGCTTTACACTCAGCTGCAAACCGCCCCAGCAAACGCTGAAGATCACAGCCCATCTAGGCCATCAGGACCACATTGTCTGCGACTAGCAGATAAGGGAACTTAAGGCCTCCAAACGGGACTACCTTGACGCCTTGGCTGCACCTACAAATTCTGTCCATGAAGGTTATAACAGTATAGGTGACAAAGGACTTCCTTGGCGGAGGCCAATGTTCACCAGAAACAGGCTCGACTTACTGCTGGCAATGCAAACCAAGCTCCTGCTCCGGTTGTATAAGGATTAAATGGCACATAGTGGCGCGCAACCAACCCCTTACTACCGGAGCACACTCCATAGGACGCCACGAGGGATGCCGTCGAATACCTTTTCCAAGTCCACAAAGCTCATGTAAACCAATGGGAAAACTCCCACGTGCCCTTCAATACCCTCGCAAGGGTGCATGCAAAAGTAGACTTGGTCCAGTGTTTTGCGACCAGGTTGAAAACCAAATTGCACCTCCTGGTTCAACTAACCGTTCAACTAACGGTCAAACCCTTCTCTCCAGCACCCTGGAATAGACTTTCCCAGAAAGGCTGAGGAGTGTGATCCCCTCATAGTTGGAACACACTGTCCGGTCACCCTTCATAAAAAGCAGGGTCACCCTCCCGGTCTGCCAGTCCAGAGTTACTGTTCCCGACTTCCATGCAATGTTGAAGAGACATGTCAGCAAGACAGTCCCACAACATCCAGAGCCTTGAGGAACTTAGGGCGAAACTTGTCCACCTCTGCAGTTTTGCCACTGGGCAGTGTTTTGACTACCCCAGATACCTTGACCACAGTGATGGAACTGTTTGTGTTTGTGTCCTCAAATTCTGCTTCCTATATGGAAGGCATGTCACTGGGATTGAGAAGGACCTCAAAGTATTCTTTCCACTGATCGACTACAGTATATCCTCATTCTAGGTCAGCAGGCATCCATCCCCACTGTAAACGGAGTGGACCGGGCACTGCTTCTTTTTTCTGAGGTGTCAGGCAGTGTGCCAGAACCTCTTTGTGCTCCGTGGCCTCACCAAACTCCTCCCACACCAGAGTTTTTGCCTTGACCATTGCCAAAGCCACAGGTCGCTAGGCCTACCAGTACCTGTCAGCGGATAGTAAATATATGTAGTAGTAGTATAATAATATATATAGTGAATATATATTTATATTAGTAGTTTAATAATATATATAGTAAATATATATTTACTACACAGTAATAGTAAATATAAATATAGTAAAAAGCAGACTAATGCAACAACAAAGCAGCAATGATGAGCAGGCCCAGGCCCATTTGCTGTGAGGAGGGAGGGCAGCTAGTGACATCGTGCCATGCGGTCACCCCCCTCATCACATCACATGAAAGGGTTCTAATTAACTTCAGCACCGCATCAGACCGCAATCAGCAAAACCACAGAGGAAATTAGATTTTATTTTTTTCCGTGGCATTAAAATGCATACTCGCCTTGTGTTTTTAATTAACATTTTGTGCTTAGGAAGAATGTTAACAGTATCCCTTAATGAGCTTTGTGTAAAATAAGCCCAACAGAGGATAAAGGTCAATTTCTCCCTCTGTTTGTTGATGTGCTCTTCTTAATTCCAATATCATCCCGATGGTAATCAGTGTTTGGCTCCTCATTCAATATGGGCGCCACCTTCACCACCTCCTTTTGGGAGAATTGCACATTAGACAGGCAAGCCTTTCTTCATTATCATGAGTTATAAATGGAGATAGTTATTTGATGAGACAGGATCATCTTCATATTAGTGAGAAATTGTTTTAAATCAAATTGTTGTCATATCAATGCCACATGTGCAAAGATAAAACATATTCATCACATTTATACAGCATGGGCCACATAGCAACACCTGTAACCACCACTGCAACAATTCTTAATGGTGTATTTAGACTCATTTCAGAGCACTCTGCTCTCATTTGGACTACACACTTTTATATTTTAGAAACTGTCCATTGTACAAAAAAATCACATTTTAAATTAATTGTGCTGTTCAAATATCCCAAAGTGTATTTAAGTTCAGTAAAAGTCTTGTTAATGCCTGCCAGCTTTTTGGTAGTTTCCCTTTGATTCAGTGTTGTTTTTGGCAGCCATTTTATTTTTAACTTTAGTTTTAGTTTTTTGGAAAATAAAAACCCTTTAGTTTTAGTCACATTTTAGTCTGTTCTATATGTGATACTATTAGTCTAGTTTTAGTGTACTGCTTCCCCCACCTGAGATGGCAAAATCTCTTTCAAACCATCCGGAAGTCATTCTCCATGGCTTCCCCGAACTCCTCCCATGTCCAAAATTTTGCCACAGCGCCCACCAGAGCTTCAAACTGTCTCTGAAGTCCCATAAGCAAAACAGGCCTGATAGGACTCCTTCTCCAGCTTGTCAGCATCCCTCGCCACGGATGTCCACCAAAGGGTTCTGGAATATCCACCACAACGTGCACCGACAACAACCACAGCCCCCTCGACAATGAAGGCACGAACCATAGCCCCCCCGCTGCCTCCCTCTGAACAGGGAAGCACATATTCCATTCCTCCCAGAAGTGGGAGTTAAAACTTCTTCCAACTGGGGAGTCTGACAGATGTTCCCAGTAGACTCTCACATTGCCAGCTTTGACCGGCATCGTCCCACCACCAGTAACAAATCACCACTTGGGTTCAGATCAGGAGGACATTCCTCCCATTCACACCTTTCTAGATCTCTCTTCCGCTGCCAGCGTGAGCGCTGTGCCCCAGTGGAACAAGGGAATCCCCTAAAGGAGCAGCTTCCAGTATTCTCTCTAGGAACTCCAAAAAGGGTTGGTATTCTAAACTGCTGTTTGGCGCATAAGCGCAAATAACAGTCAGATACCATCCCTCCCAACTGAAAGCAGAGAGAAACTACACTCTCCTTTACCGGGTTAAACTCCAACATACAGGCCTTAACTTTCAAACGAGCAAAACAAAAATAGGTTTAGCAGGCTTATTAACCACTTGACTGGCACAAACATAGTACTGAAACCTTCTGACTTTTCTTTTTTCTGAGCAATGGCCAAAATTATAATGTATCTGTACTGTTGACTTTGTTTTGTTGTAAGAATTGGGACACCACGTGATTCTCATCAACGTGCAAAATTTACGTGGAAACCTTTATGCATACTATGAAGTTTATCACAAACCAATTGTCGAGTAATATTATATATGTTGACACAACTTGTTGTAACGTACCTTCGAAAGAATATCAGTGTGAACAGCCTTTAGCTGCTGCTTCAGATTGCAGCCACTTTTTACTATCCATGCAGTTTTTCTTTCGGGTGGATTATATATAGAGTATATCCACAAATTTGTGTGTTGTTTTTCCACTGTAAGAATTTAGTTGTTAAAAAAAAGGCCTCTTACCAGCCCAGGATGACCAACATGTCTGAGGAGCTGAACAAACACAGCAGAATCTTGAAGTGTTGCGTTTTATTCACAGAACAGAGTGACATAGTTTCACCTTCACATCCCAACCTTCTCATAATTCCCCCTCTAGTAGTGGAGCCAGCACAAATGACCCAAATCCAGGGGTGGAGACGGTGCACACAATGAATTATTATTTAATTACAAAAATACATTTACCTATACCAACACACATATATTTACAATTACAAATCTTCTAATTTCCTACGTTTGCTACCCATTAAAATATAATATTTACATTCCACAAATGCTTGCCAACTAAATCTCCGCTCCCTCGTGTGCCACTTGGAACAGTCTCATCAGGTGCAAAGGTGCACATGACCTGCACTCACATGGGCGCGCCTCCATGTCAGTGCCCCAGCCAATCACCTCAATGAAAAGAAAAACTGATGAGAAACCAGGAAACCAATTATTTCTGCGCGAAAACTAACTAAATAAGGATCCAATCTTTAGCAGTTAACACAAAGCATAATTGTGAAATACATGCAATCTATAGAATTTAACATTAAATGCTAAATATGAAATATACAAAACAGGAATGAGAATGGAAGTGTACACCTGATCAGTGAGGGAGGGTTGGCATCTTCCTCACACCCACCAAAAGTGCTCCTGTTGACAATGTCACCAGCCACCAGTGTATGATGCATTGCTACCTTAAGTTCAGGTGTTCCGGCCACCTCTTCCAGCTCCACCGGGAGGACACCAAGGCGATCCCAGGCCATCTGTGAGACGTATCCCTCCTTCTCCCGGCTGGCATGCCTGGAACACCTTACCAGGGAGGCGTCCAGGAGGCATACTGTATATTTAGTCGGAATGTCTAAACCTCTCACATGAGCTCGGGCTCCTTCCACACCAGAGTAGTAACATTTCATGTCCCAAGAACCAGATTCGGCCGCGGAAAGCCAGGTCGCTCGGACACCCGACATCCACACAGATCAGTCTGTGGGGGGGAGATCTCATGTGGCTTCCTCAGGCTTGGCCCCACGGGTGAAGGCCCAACCACCAGTCGCTCGCCTGCAAGCCCCTCCCACAGGCCTGGCCCTGGTGTCCCACCCCTGGGCGAGGTGCCATCCCTCCTCCTAGTTTTATTCATAACGGTCTTCTGAATCACTCTTAGTCTGGCCCGTCACCTAGAACCTGTTTGCCTTGGGACACCCCACCAGGGGCTTATAGCCCTCGACAACATATCTTCTAGGATCGGGCACTCAAACCCCTCCACTACGATAAGGGGTGATTCACGGAGGGGTACATGTACAGTTTTTATCATTAATATGCAGCTCCAGTATTTACAGAGGTACCAGTAAAAATGCTTGTGATGTTATTTATTTATGTTGATACTTTCAATTATTTATGTGTTTATTTATTCATAGCAGAAGTAACTGAAATCTGAAACTGCAAGATTCATATTTGCTGAAGGGTACTCTGCCCCACTCTATACATTCCCTTCACACAAGCAATAGTGCAGCCAGGGTGGTGCGTAAACTTCTTAGTAACTGCCTAACCTAGTGTTTACTTAAATTCACCAGGTGATGGACAGAAAGAAAGAGTTGAAGTGAAACAAGAGAGCTGAATACTGTAAGCAGGTGCAAAGGATACTGGAGAAGCTACATGTTCACAGCTGAGATTTATGCTATGTGATCTCTCTATGCTCCCAAATAAACTGGAAAGCCTGGAAAATGACAGACCAATTAAAAAATAATTGAAAATTAGAGGAAAGTGAAATAAATTGTTGTCCACTTTGTAACATGTAACATTTAGTACATTTTTCCAAACAAGGCTGAACAGTGTGTGTAAACCAGAAGTCATCTTCCTTGTCGGAACTGAATAGCCTCCTTTGTGACCCATTTTGTTGTGTTGTCGTCTGTCTCCAGGCAAATTAGCCATGGAGCATGTGCTGTCCTTCACCACAAAGGCTACATTTCCATGCAATAAAAAAATAAAATATGCTCATTTTACAGATTTTCAAAACCCAAATATTACCCTTGGGTTACTCCTTTTCTAAACCAAAAACTGGATCATATGTCAGGATACCCCAATCAAACTGTCAATGAAGCTGTCCATGCGTTGCTATTTTGATCAGGATATCCTGAGCGATTGCAGTTACCATGTAGACAGATATAACCCCATTCACGCATGTTAACGGGATATACTGATGTTTCAGACACCGGAATATTGACCTTAGCCTGAATATGGACTGCATGTAAATGTAGTCACAGTCGTCTAGCCTTTTGAAACCAGTTGGTGATAGTGGACTTTCTGACACTGCTCCAAGCTGTCAGGATCCACTGACGAACTTGAGCAAAAGTTGCTAGATCAATTGCCTTCAACATCAAAGCTTTATTATATGCATTTTTTTGTGTGTTTTCCATGATGACAGTGTGTACATGAAACACAAAATGGCTGTTCTGAAGTATATGAGATGTCACCGGATAAGAAAGTGACGAATAACTAGCCCCATCATTATATAAGCTGCAGGGTTCAAAGAATGAGAAAAATTAGTGGTTTATACAACAGAAATGACAGTACACTTCCGAGCATGTCTCTCTTAATGTCAGTGGTGTGCATGTGAGTGACAGGGAGAAAAGCTCTGACTTGTTCGGGGAAAGGTCATTTGGTGCCACCTGTTTACTTGCATGTATACATCTCTACACCCCAAATATAAGAGACTTATAAATATAAGAGATACCAGACTTTAAGACTTCTTTCTAGAGCAAACATATTGTCTTCAAGGATCAAATAATTTTAGCAATGTGATTTGTGTGTTTATTGCAAGATTTGAGGTGGAACCAATGTGCCAAAAATGGTATTTTTTAATTTGATGACCGTTTTTGACGTTTTTGATGGTTGATAGAAATTTACATCCTCAATATGTAGCACTACACTGCAGTTATGTTTCATCCACTCGCGTATTGCAAGTCTACTATTATAACTGGTCCCAGTCTAATGAATAGTGGTGTTGTTGCATGTGTGTGTCTCATGAAAGCTGGTCAAGGGCTCCCCGCTTCCAAGTTGTCAATAAACAGAGCATAGCCATGGAATGACAATTTGTATCATTTAATTACAGCACGTTCCTCTTGGCACAGTGCATTTATTCTAATCTTCTTTATGCACCTTTATTCATTTTACAGTATTGCTATTTTTAATTAGCTCAGATTGATTAAATGCATTGATTTTGCACGCTTATTTAAATTCACTGCCACCCCAACACCCACCACCTTACGCTCTCCGTCCTTATTTTTCACAATTAATTGCAGAGCATGGCAGTTTGGAGGAGGAGGCACTAGTGACAGGGTGGCTCAATTGGCAATCAAAGCAGCAGTTCAAAATTATTTATGGCGGCAGAGTGACAAGTTTTTTATGAGTTTGCTGTGTTATTGTGCCGTGTGTGGTGATAAATGTGCATACTTGTCAGTGTTGCTGCTGACTTAAAGTGCTTCAAGATGAGCGATTAAGCTGAGCTTTTTTGTTTAGTTCAACCCAAGCCAGCGGTCATCCCTCCTCCTCCACCACCATTGACCTTGGCTGTACTGTATGTGGGTATGTAAGCAGGCATGCATGACTACATCACTCCAACCTAGTGGTCTTATTAATTTTGATTGATGACTCCATTTAACTTCGGAATAACAATTCTCTAATACCCCTCGTGCCTCGTCTGCAACCGTCACACCCTCATATGAAAATGATATTACAAACAAAATGAGATTTGAAATTTGGTGTTTGATGAAATGGCTTCATAGTTGGTCTCAATCCATGGAAATGTTACGCCAGTGACATCACAAGTCAAGTAGTTAAGTCGGATATTAATTAGGAGGCTACATGATTGATAGAAAAGGAAAGAACAGCTTACTTTTTACCATAATCCATCAATCAAAAACCACAGTTAAAACTATAAAACACTCAATCTTAACTTTATTGACAAAGGCAAACACAAGTGTATAGAGAAATTAACCACTTTAAAACATAAAACAAACCACTTAACTTTGATAAGTGGTGACACATGAGTCAAAACAAGTCAAAACAATTCAAAACGGCAATGTTTATTATTGTTTCAGCATTTCATCCACATGGAAACGGTGTTCTGGATGCCTTGAATTTTTTTTTTTTTGAAAACTTTTTCCAAAGTGGGAAAGTATGAAAACGCCGGCTCGTTGTTTTCGTAAGGAATAGCAATCTGCTACTTTTTAACACACGCATTCACTCTTGTTCTCACCCCTGAGAATTAGTCTTCCTTTTAAAAAAAAGTGTTGCAAGAATTTTAAAGGCCAAAAAAGCACAAAAACCTAGAGTTAGTCTAGGTCTTGGCTGAACTGAGGTCTTATTAGATCTGCTGACATTTCATGTCATGACAGCGGTAGTTGTAAAACACTTAAAAGGGATAGTTTTTTTAATTGTAAGGCTTGAGAGCTATTCAATCTCACTGTAATTTTTAACTATGAAAAATACAACAAATTGCGTTTTAACATGGCCGAATGGTTTGCATGCTGGCCACACATTCTGATCTGGGTTCAAATATTTGCTTGAGTTTGCATCTTCTCCACATCCCCGTGGGTTTTATCCGGGCACTCCGGTTTAAAATGTGCATGTTAGGTTAATGGGTGACTCTAAATTGGCCAAAAGTAAGAATTTGAGTGTAAATGGTTGTCTACATGGTCTATATGTGTGCTGTGATTGGCTGGCAACCATTCCAGGGTGTACCCACCCTCCCCACCAAAGTCTCCAGGCTCCAGCGGCATAAGCTGCATAAGAAATGGATGGATGAATGAATGGAAGTTTGTAACATGCTGTTAACACCCCTCCAGACATAACCAAAATGTGTGAAGATTCTGTTTTTTTTTTTAACCAATTTAAAGCTGCTTATTAAGTCAATTTAACAGTTAGATAAAAACATATTTGAAGGTAAAGGGAAGTGGAGGTTTCTTCCGCCTCCCTTCACTCCTCGTCCTCATTCATCTTCTCCAGCTCTGAGGCTCATCAAAAATAGCCATGGGCAGTAGTGTGTGTGATGGGCTAAAGAGAGAAATTGCCTGTTAGAAATCGACACCACAGCTTAGCACTGATTCATGAAGTTTGCTGCAATGCAGCAAGACGCCACATTATGGACCACGCTACCCCTCACGTATTTAAAAGGTAAACGTGAAAGCTCACCTACATTATTTGGCTCTGTGCTATTTTGTTAATGTTATATACATCCTGTTCTCTTTCTGATGCAATGTATTTATTTTGAACTTCATCAAGATGCCAATTTAAACCCAGAATGCTTTTCTGAATGAATAATGAGTACAAAAGCTCTAATAGTGAGGCAACTGCATGTTAAGGAGCTGTCATTTGAGAGATACCAATGAAGTCGTTATCTAATAATTTTGTGCAGTGTAATTAGCCAGAACTTTTAATGATGTTTGTGAGGTGAATGTGTAAATGAACCAAAGGATTTCCTCTACACTGGATTAAAGAGAGTAAATTAATGGATGACTTGTCATTGGTTAGTGTTCCAAGAGCTTTCAACCTTGCAGTATCTGTGCAGTGATGCGGGTAGTTTATGGCTATAAGAACTACAATTCTCATGATGCAGCTTCAGGAAATACTGTAGTGAAGTGGATGATAAAATCAAGTTTTGAATTCTCATGTTCTTATTCTTATGTAGTGAAGGCGACCAATCTTCATCTCCATGTCTTATGGCTTAGGTCCTTGTGCTGCAAGTCATCTATTTCCTCTCCAAATGGTACTCTTCTTTTTTTCTCAAAAACTATTGATTTGTCACTGAAATCACTGTAAACATCCTCTGTGAGTGATAGTACTCTGATTGCGTCATTTCAGGAAATTATGTTTTTTGTAAGGAGGTTATTGGGCCTGTGGATCTTGTAGTCAAAGATAATAAAAGTGGCCAATGAAAAGTTAGTGTGGAAAAAAATTTGCAATTGCGGTGTTACCAAATAGACAAACAGTTAAAAGGTTTAAAAATATTTATTACAAAGTTTAATAAATAAAAACAAAACCAAGATTAAAAGATTAAAACGGCTAAGTTAAAATGTCCCAGAAGAGGCAACTTAAAATACTCAGTATCACCAGATAGGAGTAGTGGTCCGATGCTGAGCAGCCAGGTTACGCTACGTGTCCCGCTGTTCTCCTCGGTGCTGCCGCGTTTGAGGCAGAGCTTCCTCCGCCTTGTGAGAATGACGGCACCTCTCCACGTGGTCGGTCCGACTCACAGTCACCCGGGCCGCGGCTGCTGTTTCTCCCCGAGTCTGTGGGCTGGACTTAAAATACATACAATATACAGTATACACACAAAGCACAGGAAGGAAGCTACACAGCAAAATGCACAAACAAATAACCCATCTAAGTCACCAGAATACATTTTACCGTTCGCTTTCCAAAAATAAACAATGTAAAACATAATTACAAACGATATATAACATATTTAAGCAAAGATAAGTGATGTCCGTGAGCCTTTAAATAAGTTTGAGTTAGTATAGAATAACTACAGCTTAGTTTGGACTGCTTGGACCGCGGCAGATGTTAAATGTGAAAAAAACCGTTTCACGTCTCATCATCAGAGCTAACAAGTGACATAGCAAACATCGAGTTGAGGTAGCGTTGCAAGGTTTACAGTGTGTTTTTCTTTATAGTGTGTCAAAAAATCCACTATTACCAAGGGGGTTTGAAAGGCTGGACTACTGCATGATAAAGAGGACAGCTCAAGAGCAAGGGCTAATTTGCCCCAAGCCGAAAGTGACTGCAAAAGAGAGAGAGACTGACAAAGTGTGTGACGCAGGAATTATGAGGTTGTTCAATTCTGACTCTGAAGACTCTTAGTGGTTTTAGTTCCTAGAAAGAGGATGAAAGCCGCAATAAATGATTTTTCTGGTAGGCTGCTGCTTAACTAGCTGAATTACATGCACTGATGAGCATTGTTGGAAAAAAGCATTAATTTAATGAAAGGTTTAAAACATCTTTTTGTGCACCATCTTTTGGTGTACTAAATATCCCATGTTACAATGTGAACAATGTGGATAATAGACAGGTGTGGCCTATATAATGACAGATACTATGGTCGGAAAGATTCAGTCATTCAGGAGGCATATTTAATATTACAAAGTGGGTCAAATCCATGACTCAAAGAAGTCAAAGAATTAACATTTTGCAAAGTGGCAGGTTACTGTGCATTGTTTGTGTGATATTTTTAGAGTGCGTGCATGTGCATTTGGAGTATATATTTGAACTCTGTGGATGTACTTTACTGCTTGACAAAAGGGGGCATTGATGGACTAGTCTGAGGCTAAAGTTAAAAGTGTGGCTGTGTTGTGAACAACAGCAATGGAAGCTTAAGTCTATCTGTAATTGAATTGTGGATTTGCTGCTTCTGCTCAGCCATCAGCCTGCTGGACAAAATTATCCTCACATCTCATCTTCCAACCTTTGCTCTTCTTTTGTACGTCCAAAGCCATACCACAATTACAGGTAACAATACAAAATCTCATCATGTGTGAATTACAACCTCTGCTCTGCCTGGTTTTTCGTGTTTATTCACATGCTCAAACTCTTACCATTGTGAAGGTCTTTGCTATCTGAACTGTGGCCTCCCTTTTATGGAGTGCGTAAGCACGCTGTCAGGAGCCACTCTATTATGTGGGAAAAAAAATCTGAAAACTTGTTTTCACTGCAATCACATATGTACAGTATGTATAGGTAAATCTTGATGTAGCTATTTCAGCAAAGGAACATATGAGCAACAAAAGGTGAAGAAAGGTGAGAACTGAAATGGATTTGTTTGCTTGAACAAAAGTAATATTTAGTGCACATTCCAAGGTAGTATAAAAGCATAAAGAAGAGAGATTCAAGGTTCCTAGCTGTCAACATTTTGTTATCGACCACAGGCCTGAACTTCGAAAGCCTGAAAAGATCATAGAGGACACTTGGTCAGTTCAAGTCCAGTAGAGTCTTTTTCGCACTGCAAATAATTACAGGAGCACAGGTTAAGTTGATTGAAATCAGAGAGGAATAGCATAAAATTACAACTCAATACTACATTTGTAATGTGTATGTCTCTGTAGAAGAGCGTTTGGAAGTGAAGTATAAGCTATAACCTGACTGCAGTTCAGTGTATGGGCGCAGTCCCAGTTCTGTAAACTACTGACTGTTCTTGATCACTGTATTTTTGTAAGTTGTCAATATTTACACTTTGTTTATACTTCACTTAATCTTAATCACTTAATCTTTCTTTGTAATGTTATTCACAATTATTTGAACGAAGAGAATGATATTTGAGTGATGGACAGTTGGCCAATGGCTACATTTTTCTTCTTTTCCTTTCTGATTAACCCTGCTTATCCTTTCAGGGGTCACCACAGCAAACTCGTTTTCTTCTGTTTGATTGTGTTTGTTTTTTTATACATTGATTTATGAATATTACATAGATTGCTTATACGTGAGCTTCTCATATTGGAAACATAATTTATTTGCTTGATTATGGACATTACCATTAATGTTTTTATCATTATTAAATTCATATTTAAACAGAGTAAATGTGATGATGGTATAAGTTAACTAGTGGAAAGATGACATAACTATGTTTTTGTTGTTTTTTGAATTGTTTTCACATCCAATAAAATCAACTGATTAGGGACAAGTGGAGGTTCAGTTACAGGAGAGCATCCATCTTCATGCAGTAGACCTCCAAAATCTTGTCTTCTTAATGCACAGCATAGGGCACTTGGTCAAGAGTAGTGGTGTTGTTAGAGCACAGCCCCTCTCCGGCAAAAGGTCCACAAAGAATCTTGCCTCTCTTAATGCACGACACGTTCTATGCAAACTGATACATAATACAATATTCTCTTGTATGCACAAAAATTATATATAAATCGAATAATTTGTTATAAAACATGTTTAATATGTTGATATATGACGATGGTATAATAATGAGTAATGATTAGTAGTGATAACATGTACAGTATTTAGAAGATTACTAATAATGCATATTGCACGTGTGTAGGTATAATATCTTGTTTATGTGTTATAATGTATAACATGCTGCATTTTATGTTAATATAACTTTATGCAAAGAGGGGGTATAATAAATGTTCTGTTTATATGAGTACTATATGAGTATTCTGATTATGTTCTGTGTATCTGCCCTATATGTATTTCTAAAAGCATATATATATGTGTGAGTATATGTGTGTGTGTGTGTGTGTATATATACGCACATGCATTGCTTACAGTAATGTACAATATGTGCTATTTTATTTGGTGTGGTTGGAAATAAAGAAAGAATGGAAAAGAAAGGTCCATTTCATGTTGAGCTATGTAAAAAAGAAAAAATTGCATAAAGCAAACATTGTTATGGATTGGCAGGTAAGGATTCCAGATGCAGAGTCACGCCGCACAGTCAAATAGTTTATTTTAATGCACGCAAAAAGGTATGTAAAAGCAGGAAGCAGCTTAACCGAGGAGGACGGTGTAAAACTGGGTATCAAAAGGATACAAAAATAACCAAAAGGGCACCATGGAAATAACCATCATTCGCTAACCTAGGTACCTGGTGCCCAGGATGGTGCCGTGAGGTGCTAGGAGGACGTTAGGTAAGATAGTGGCAAAGTGGCTAAGACAGAGCAAATGACGAGAGCTACACAATATCACTGGAAGGGCTAGAGAAGAAGGCTGAAAATCCAAGGCGTCATCTGTGGCGTACATGGAGAGCAGTACCATCCAATGTCCACCTCCTGCAGCCAGGTGGCTAAATACCTCTAATGGCCGCATAATGTGGCTGCAGGTGCGCCTCGTGACACAATTTAGACTTGTTCACACGCCTGTTTAGACCGTAATAAATGTGTTGAGTTACTTTCGGTTAAACAGCATATCTATACTGTTATCCAAGCTGTACGTTGACTAGTCTAAAGTATATCCAAGTTTCATTTTCACAGAATTATAAAGTGGTTGCTGAAATGTAAGGTTTGGTGAGCTACTGTACCAATATGCAAATATTAAAAACAGCGCTCAGTATGATGCTGCGTGTGCAGAGATCTAATGCGATCTCTTGTATTGGATCTCATTGGATTATGCATGTGTATTATTATGCTGGTCTGTAATGTTGCTCAGGGTGACTCCCCATCACCTGGCATGTCAAGTCCGCACCCCCACCATGACTAATTGTTTGTTATGTCAGTGCCCGTTGTACCCGTTTGTCCTAATGGAGTGTAGTGTGGCGATCCATCAGGCGGCGTGTCACTTCAAGTGGTTGTGTGTCAGTGGGGCGAGCGTGCCGTGCACATGTGATTTACTGGCCTGCCCATTGTGGAGTGTTTTTCCTCGCCTCTTAGCCATGCCATGCACCTCTGCTCTACTTTCCTCTGTTCCGCCTACCTCACGAGGCCAGATTGATTATCGGCGCCACTGGCTTGCGACCCTCGCCATCTTCTGGCAACCTTTAGTGCCATTTTATAGATGTTTAGCGCACCTCATTTGGCTATTTATACATCTGTAAGTGGCCATGAAATATAGATTTTTCTTGATGGGTGAGCAGGGCTCGTGCTGGCGCATCGTTATTTTAACAGGGTGAGATGAAGAGGCCGCATGTTGGGAGTCATTGTAAAACAGGCATAAACGGTACTGTTTTTATTTTTATCTAATGCTCATGCTCATATTTCACTGTGAGCAATAAGCCGGCTTTATAAAGTGTTAATTGGTGCTGGGAGAAATGGAGAAAGGAGACACACACACGCGCACATACACTCAATGATGTTAAAGTTCTCTTCACTAATATAGTAACCTGCTGTGAAATCTGTCATTCATACACAGTCTATTCACAGGCAAGGTCTCACAGGTAATTAGGTGCTGGCACACACTTAGTGTGATGTGCCACTTAATTGAATAGTTAACACATCAGCGGAAGGCGTGCACACATTGGAGGTGATGCCTGTCACCAAGATCTTCTATTCCAGGCTCTCAACATTTCCTCACTCTGGCCATTTGGAGCAGTACAGTATGTCAACTTTTGTGCAAACCAAATTGAGAGCAGGATTACCGAGTGACTGGTGTGCAGCAGGTGAGACGACAGCTTATAGGTGTGGAGAGGCAGGTGGCCCCTCTGTCCTTCAGTGAAGCTCCTGGATCCTCACTTACCCTCTGGTCATTTTTACAAGGTGATCAGACAGGAAACTGTCAGTGTGCTTTTCTGTGCGTGTGTGTTAGGATAGTTAGCCCCCTCTCCACCATACTTAACCCTTGAATATAAAGGTTTGAATATGAGGTGGGATTCAGGTGTGCAATTCTATGACAGATGGCAGTTATTAGGGGAGCATTTTTGTCCCTACCAGTGGTGATTGCTCTAAGACTGCAAGGGAAGCTCAGCTTTCCCTAAAATGAATGGTGAAATATGTACTGCTCTGTGTAACGTGTTTACTAAATATGTGCTAAAATACCTTCACTTTGTTCATAATCACTAATTATCACAGGTAACTGACACCACTTATTCATCCCCGCAGTGTCACAGAGTTTTAATAAAGCCACTTTTTTTATTTTTGTATCATTATTATTATTATTTTTTACACAGTCAAACGTTGACCGTCTACTGACTTTGACGGGGAAGCGTGGACTGGGTTTCTTCCACAAAACTAGCTGGTTATTGGATAAATGCTGGGCTTTGTCCCGCCCATCAGATGCTTAGCGTCTCTGTGATTCTATGGGGCAGTGGGCGGGCCTGGCACTGGACTTCTGCATGATTGGATGATCTGTCTGAGGTGAAATCCCTCTGTGATTGACAGTAAAATGAGCGAATCAGCGATCTCAAAGTATATACATCCACCCGAGCATTTTCCAAGTTTTTCTTTACGTTGATTTGAACTGATCCATAGACTTTACCGATCCCCAGTGACTTTGTCTTTATTAAAAACGACTAGGAACAGAAGGTTACATATAAATAAATACATTGATGATGTAGGCCGCCAGTGGCCTCTACATTTAATAAACATACAAGTCTTGACTGGATAGTAGCACCATAAACAGACAGGCAGGCACTGGTCCATCAAGGCCAGCATGGTCCACACTCTTGCAGCAGAACCTTCTCAAAGATAGATCACAACGGGTCACCAGCCTTGCATACTTTATGTTACTGAAGTTTCTACATATGTAAAAATTAATTATGGACCAGCGGTCTCCCAAACTTTCTCACCATAAGTATATGATAAAAGTACAGCTGCTGGTATTTTCTTAGAAATGCAAATTAATATTTGTCTGATGTGTTCAAATGCTTTTGCTATTCTTCCATCGGGTCACTGAGTCTTTTAATAGTTTTAGCTTGATGGTTTAATTTATCACAAATGTAAAAGTGGCAAGTGTGGGGAAGAAGTACAGAGAGAGAGATGATGTTGTCATTTTTCTTCAATAATCCTGATTCTGACCCTTGTCTTCTAAAAACAAGGATTGAATACATTCAATAGAATGCAGTCAAGAGATCCAGGTTTGAATCCCAGTTGTAACTTGTGCAAACTGTGCATGTTATCCCCATGCTTGCAGGGATTTTCTTCAGGTCCTTCCTCCACAAATCCAAAAACATGCATATTGGGTTACTTGGCGACTCAAGTGCCCTTTCCACACAGGAATGTGGGAATGTTCCTGTTTTGTTTTTGGGTTTTTTTTTTGCATTCACAGTGTCAAATGGGACGGGAACGGATCGCTGGGTGAAAACAACGTGTAACATAGAGCACATCTGCATGTGGCCCTGTAAACATCCACACAGACAGAACCACTTGACAGAAGAAGAAAGAACTTGCCGTCTTCCACTTGTCCGGCTTGTCTAGATTGTCAATGAAGTGGAATTACTTCTGTGAGTCATTTTGGAGTATTAGACAATAAGAAGAGGAGAATGTTGACTCGGATTCACGCTAGTCGAAATATTCACGTATGTTTTCAGCAGCAGTACCGGTCACATTTTGTCAATGGCGACGGGGCGATGACGTCATCGATCTTAGGAGTGTTTTGCTAGTCCACACAGCTACAACAAGGCAGGGTTGTCAGATTTTTCCACTCTGGAATCTGTTTTCAAAAAATGCAGTTTCAGGGCACCCAGGACGCCGTTGCCCTGTGGATGAAAGGCTTAAACAATAAAATACTCCCATTCCACCTGCACCCTGTGATTGAGGTCCAGGGTGTGCCTCACCTCTCACCCAAAGTCACCTGTGAATTGTCCTCCCGTGACCCTAGGAGGACAAGTGGCACAGGAAATGGGTGGATGGATGGGTAGAAATTCTCGTCTTACTCTGCTCTACACTATTTCAGTTGTATGCATCACAAACACACATCAGTCTGCAAGCAAAAAGAGATTGAATGACTGAATGTGTGTCTTGTGCAGTTTTGGGGTGAGCTGCTTTTGGTCAAGGGCATCTTAGGACGTTAAGTAGTTTTCCCCAAAAACTAGTCTGCTTCCATATTTATTTTGTCTATAGCAACCTTCTACCTTTTTTGTTTGTAATGTTTGGCTAGGACTCCTCATACCAAATGTTGACAGGCGATAGACCTTTTACTCTATCTCCCCCATCCTTTTTCAACATTGCTGCAGTGTTTCATGCAGAGCTGCCATCAACGATATCCAACAAGAATGTGACTATAGCCATCTCTCAGCTTAGCAAGTGCAAAAGAAAAGTACATGTGACAGCCCTCTGGACAAATTAACTTGTGTGTCACAAAATCTTTTTTTGCACATGCTGTCCTTCTGCATCAGATAGAGCCTGGATGATAAAATGTTTTTCCTGAGTTTATGAAGATTGCAACAGAAATAAATAATGTAGAGTTGCATGACTATTTAAATGTTTAATGAATGCTCTTTGGTCATCAATGACACATCGTTAACTTAATCAAAAATCACTTGCAAACCCTTCGAAAATCTACATCATACACATCAAAATAATTAAATAATAACATCCATTCATGGACAAAACAAGAAAGTGAAAGTGACTTTAGCAGGTTAAATTAAATATCACGAGTCAAAGTAAAAGTAGTTTGCTGGATGTTGGCTTTACATAAAACTAATACTGTAAACCTTTTTTTAGACAATACCAGTGCTTCTAAATTGTAGAATTATATGTATGTTTCTTCTAAGTATCTGTACTCACATTTTAACCCAGGTTTCAATCTGACATAAAGGAATCCAGAAGGAGCTATCAGCCGGTGGGTGTCAGCAGGCTCAAGGTGTGGTGAACATCAGGAGGCCCTAAAGAAAGTCTACGGATGAACTGTACATGCAGGTACTCTACCATGCACTCCTTACGCCCTTCCTAATATCTCTCACTCTTTCAATTTTCTATACCGCTTATTGTGTTCAGGGTCACAAAGTGGAGCCTATCCCAGCTTACTTTAGGCAAAATGTGGGGTACACCCCAGACAGCGCAACATCACAATAATAGCAATAATCCCTGGCCATTTTGCGGCTTCACTCCACTGTATGTTTTTCAAAAATATATTTATAAATCATCGCTGTTTTGTGGTTAAATACATAATTGTTTGATTGATTGAGACTCTTCTTAAATATGCATATTTGTGACTAATGATGTATGTACAGTGTTTTTACCTTTAAAAATAACTGAAGTTATTTATTACTTAGCAGGTTAGAAAAATATGCTAAAATTTGCTAAGGGATGTCTCATCATATTATCAATGTAAATGCAGTAGAAAAAACCCCTTTGTCTCTTTCTACACTCCCCCCAGTCCTATGTGGGCCAGCTGATCAATAGGCCAATCATTCCACATGTACAATCTGATGTTGAACTTTCCATCTGAATTTGGATGGGAGCATCATAACACCTTGGCAAAGGTCTGTGTCTATTCAGCCACTGGGCCTGCAGACGACCACCCGCCATCTGCCAATAGACATTTCGAAGGATTTAGTAATTCAGTAATAGGCTGACGACTAAATTGGGTGTATGTCTACAGGCAAGCTACCCCAAGGTCTTTCCGGCCATGCAGATAGGGGATTCTAATTGCCAGGAATATTGATTGGACTGGTGAGAGGTGTGCAAGCTGAATTTATATTGATTTGCTGTTACATCTCTTCACTTGTCAGTGGAGGGATACCCCATGCCGGTGGCCCTTTCAACTACATCAATGGCATTATTAAAGAGATATATTCATATGTACAGTTATGAATAAGTCAATACATCCAGAATATGGTGACTGTTTGGCCCTTTACTGAGCAAAGAACCATGTTTGATCATCTACCGCTACTGTACTGATTTCAAAAATAAAAATCACTATCATCACCACCAAAGGTGACCAATCCAGAGTGCAGTCTTCCTTTTGTCCCCAGTCCACTAGGACAGGCTCCAACATCCAAGTGACTCTGAACTGAATAAATACTAGAAAATGGACAGATAGACTGTTTGACACATTCCATCAGAGAAAAATGAGCCATCCCAGCACCCAACTTGTGTTTGTGCTTAAATGGATTTGAGAGCAGTGTGAAGGTTTTCCGCACAGTAGTCTCTAACCCGAGTCATTTAGACCCTATTACAAAGCATCAATATATTGATTGAAGTGAGTGTCTCAGTGTACTGCTCTGTAAACACACAAGTGCTGCTTTTATCTGCTTGAATCTTATCAGGATTCAAATCTTTTCCTCTTCAATTCACTACTTTATGGTGCCATGGATGTGGAGCTGCAGTATGCGCAGTGGGGAATAAGTGATTGCGGTTACGTGAGGATGCGGTTTTTTATTTTATTTTATTTTTTTTAAATACGAGGTCGTGTGGACACCATTATTTTTTGCCTAAACAAAAAGGGAGAAATATGCGGTTTTGAAAGTACCCTCTAGACAAGGCCTAAATGCCATGCTTTGGTTTTTTTCTGGACCCCAGACGCAGAGGCAAGAAACAAGTGAGGTGGAACAGTCTTTCAATAACTTAACAGGTGGACAAAAAGCAATGGTGAAAAAAGGTGGTACCAAGTAACAGGTTAACACAAAAAAACCTGGCAAAGGCAGGTCGTTACTGGGCGCACCCAAAGTAAGTAAAAGTAAATGTTTAGCAGTAGAAACTCAAACCCCACGTCCACACGTAGGCGGGTACCTCATAAAACAAAGGGTTTTTTCCAGGTTTTTGCCAATCATCCACACGTGTCCACAGATATACGGCACTGAAAACAAAGGTTTTTAAAACTTTGGGCCAACGTGTGGATCTGAAGAACAGTTCATGGGTTGGTGGAGGACTTGGAAGAAAAATCCAGCGTCTGACAGCACTCTAAGTAGAGGGGTGGATGATGAGAGTCAGGTGCAACCAGTAGCCCCGCCTCCAGCCAGGAGCAGCGTATCTAGGGGTAAAAAAAAACACAAAACAAAAAGGCAGGCAAAACAAAACAAGGTAATATGCACATGACACTAAACAAAGAGTATTTGATTGAACATTTGTTTACTTTAACCATGACAACTAAACCACGGTTTTATGAACTTAATTAAAATAAACACTCAGTAACTCCTTCTTACTGGGAATTGTTGTAATAAAGTTATTAATTTTGCATAAAAGCATTCAAATCAGTGAAAAAGATATAAAACACCAAGTTTACGCAACAGATTTTCACATTTTAATTTGTTTCTGTTGTTAATCACAGTGGCCTCAAAGATGAGCATGTGAGCATGTGATCTTTATGATTGCCAAGGTCATTTCATCATCTCAAAAAGGGGCCATTTCCATGCACTTTTCTTGTGAGTAAAGCAAGTTCACACCATTTGTACACCGCTAAGTGTCACCCTCCATTCATTCTCACAAATTGAATTAGTTTCAGTGTGAATGTATGCTTCCAAACTAGTAAATATATTTTAACCCCAGGGGAACCAGAGAAATGAGTCATATGTTCAAAAGTGGTGAAATGCAGTCAATCTATAATTATATGGCAACCTAAGAGACACAAGCAATTTGTCCATCATTCATCTGTTTGTATATTGAATCTTGAATTGAATCACATCTTCTAGAAAGTTTGATCAGACTGATAAGAAAAGTTTCTCTCTCAATTACCATCTGAGATTAATCTCCTTAAACCCATTTTGATCTCTTTGTGCATATTGGGGGTATCTTTTATCTGCCTACCTGTGTGTTTTAAATCTCTGTCACAATTGGAAGTGACTGTCGAATTTCATCCAGCATCTGAGAGAAATTGGGGATCTGATTAGTGGTGATGAGGACAGAATCTAAATAGTCTCATGCATTTACAACAGAGATAATGCAGTTGGATCCGGACTGTCTGAGTGGTATTAATTGGACATTTCAGTTTATTGTTTTGGTTGTAGTTCGCGGAGTACTGCATCGTACTGACAGTTCTTTCTAATACTTCCATCCTCACCTACTGGCCAGCTTTGCCTTTTCAAACCGTTGGCATGGTTATGATGCGAGTCCGCTATAGTAATAACAAAAAGAAAAGTAGTCTAAACTCCTCTTTTACTTTAAGAAGAGCATGAAATGGGACTGGGGAACCTTCACACTGGATTGTGGTCAGTAGTGTGGACTGTAAAGCATCTTTCAAGTGGCTGTTCAACCTCCAGAGGTCACGCTGTTCACAAATTGTACACTACAGGCAGAATTTGATTGTGTTGTTAAAACTGTGAGTCTCTTAGCGTTGCTCTTTCTTTGTGTTTCTAATGCTGATTGGATAACACAGTCTTTTCCAGGCTCAGGCCACAATCTTACAATGATCTGCCACATTATATCTGATAGGATCAGCTGGATTGGTCATATTCATATTCCATTACAGACATCAATACCACAGAACATATGGATTTCTGCTATGATATACAATCACAAACCACTTCAATATGGAAAACCTGCACAGTGTAATATGATTCATACATGAAAAGAATTGTTTGAAAAACTGAAAAAATTGTCTTCACAAAGATACCAAGTTGACCTGTGTAGTCCACCCTGAATATAAGAATTTTTTAGACCAAATTTTAAGACAAAAAAAGATTATTTTTAATATAATCATGTTTTAAATATCAATGATAAATAAAAAAGGCTAACATATTTCTACACTCAGCTGTTTGATGACTCTGCTTAATTGATTACCATGATCTTAACATCCATCCATTCATCCATTTTCCACCGCTTATCCAGGTCCGGGTCGCGGGGGCAGCAGCTTCAGTAGGGAAGTCCAGACTTCCCGGTCCCCAGCGACCTCTTCCAGCTCCATCAGGAGGACACCAAGGCGTTCCCAGGCCAGCTGTGAGACATAGTCCCTCCAGCGTGTCCTAGGTCTTCCCGGGGGCCTTCTCCCGACCGGGCATGCCCGAAACACCTCACCAGGGAGGCGCCCGGGAGGCATCCGGACTAGATGCCCGAGCCACCTCAACTGGCTCCTCTCGATGTGAAGGAGCAGCGGCTCTACTCTGAGCTCCTCCCGGATGGCCGAGCTCCTCACCCTATCTCTTAGGGTGAGTCCAGCCACCCTACGAAGGAAACTCATTTCCGCCGCTTGTATCCGCGATCTCATTCTTTCGGTCATGACCCATAACTCATGACCATAGGTGAGGGTGGGAACGTAGATCGATCGGTAAACAGAGAGCTTTGCCTTCCGGCTCAGCTCTCTCTTCACCACGACGGTCCGGTACAGCGACCGCATTACTGCAGATGCTGCACCGATCCGTCTGTCGATCTCACGCTCCAACCTTCCCTCACTCGTGAACAAGAACCCGAGATACTTGAACTCCTCCACCTGAGGCAAGACCTCACTCCCAACCCGGAGGGTACAGTCCACCCGTTTCCGACTGAGAACCATGGCCTCGGATTTGGAGGTGCTGAGTCTCATCCCAGAAGCTTCACACTCAGCTGCAAACCGCTCCAGTAAACGCTGAAGGTCACAGCCTGATGAGGCCATAAGGACCACATCGTCTGCAAATAGCAGAGACGAGATCCTAAGGTCACCAAGCTGGACTCCCTCAACACCTTGACTGCGCCTAGAAATTCTGTCCATGAAGATTATGAACAGAATCGGTGACAAAGGGCAGCCTTGGCGGAGGCCAACGTTCACCGGAAACAAGCTCGACTTACTGCTGGCAATGCGAACCAGGCTCCTGCTTCGATTGTACAAGGACCGAATGGCACGTAGAAGCGGACCATCAATCCCGTACTCCCGGAGCACCCCCCACAGGACACCACGAGGGACACGGTCGAATGCCTTTTCCAGGTCCACAAAGCACATGTAGACTGGTTGGGCAAACTCCCACATACCCTCGAGTACCCTTGCAAGGGTGTAGAGCTGGTCCAGTGTTCCGCGACCGGGACGAAAACCACATTGCAGCTCCTCTAACCGAGGTTCGACTAACGGTCGTACCCTTCTCTCCAGCACCCTGGAGTAGACTTTCCCAGGAAGGCTGAGGAGTGTGATCCCCCTATAGTTGGAACACACCCTCCGGTCACCCTTTTTAAAAATGGGGACCACCACCCCGGTCTGCCAGTCCAGAGGTACTGTTCCTGACTTCCATGCAATGTTGTAGAGGCGTGTCAACCAACACAGTCCTCCAACATCCAGAGCCTTGAGAAATTCTGAGCGGAACTCGTCTACCCCCGGAGCCTTGCCACTGGGGAGTGATTTGACTACCCCAATTACCTCAGCCACGGTGATAGAACTGTCCACGTACGTATCCTCAGACTCTGCTTCCTCTATGGAAGGCATGTCAGTGGGATTGAGAAGGGCCTCGAAGTATTCCTTCCACCGACCAACTATATCCACAGTCGTGGTCAGCAAGCCCCCGTCCGCACTGTAAACAGTGTGAACTGGGGGCTGCTTCCCCTTTCTGAGGTGTCGGACGGTTTGCCAGAACCTCTTCGAGGCCGACCGAAAGTCGTGCTCCATAGCCTCACCGAACTCCTCCCACACCCGAGTTTTTGCCTCGACCACCGCCGAAGCCGCGTGCCGCTTGGCCTGCCGGTACCTGTCAGCTGCTTCGGGAGTCCCGCAAGCCATCCATGCTCAATAGGACTCCTTTTTCAGCTTGACGGCAGCCCTAACCCCCGGTGATCTTAACATTTGCATCATAATTCCCATCTAAATTGTTTGGATGCGATGCAGAAATCTCTAGACCTTGAATATAAGAGGACATGTCTTTTTCCAGACTTTTTTCTTGGGGAGTTATTCATTATCAGTCAGTATTCCGCTCATTACCTCGATTTTTATTTTATTGTCGAGGTAGAACTTCATTGCATTGTTTGGAAAAGATTGATTTCCTTGCAATGAAAATGTTTTTGTAATGGTAATAGTAATGGTTTCATTTTATTTGAACATCCATGGAAATGACATTGGAATACATCACTTAATACAATTGACAGTTCCACATGTCCAAAAGGAATAGAAAGAAGCAAATCTTATTTAATCCTACCCCCGTAGGTTTTTCCCTATTTCAATACATTTGTACACTTCCTGTAGTTAGTGCATAAGTAAGGTAATGTGTTTAAAAGTAGTCAATGTTCTTATCATTGCAAATAACTCACCACCACCACCAAATTAGAATGAAATTTCATGTGCAGATAGATAATAAAGTGAATGAATATCGTAAATAATGAACGTTTGATGCTATTAAAGCTACGAGGTGTTCGATCAACACACTTACTATTGCAAGAAAAAAATGGAACATACCCAGAAAACAGGGGCTCCCAAACGACAAGCCCCCCATTCAACCAGAACACAAACATGCACAAACTTAACGCTCACTACAAACTTTTTATCTTGTCCTGACGCTCCCATCCACGAGTTTGAAAGGCTTCAAGTTGGACTTAATTTTGTATGTAGTCCAACACTTAGTATAAATCCCATACCAAATTGAAGAAGAATAAGTAATCTAGCTAAGAAGCATGTGCACCAATGAAAATGCACCCTATATCCTATCCAAAATTGCATACTTTAGGACGTCAACACAAACTCTTCTACCAGAGCGCGCACGCTCAGCTTCACATGATGTCATCCGTGCCCCCCAGTCAACAGACAAGACTAATCAACTTACGACATATTAAACTGTTACAAGGGTAATATTTTACATCTTTGTCATTAAAATAGCTAAAAAAAACACACATCCATATAAAACCTGCTGTGCTTAAATTCATTGCTTTATTTCCTAATATCGATTAATCAATTGATTACCTTTCAAACAATGTTAGCTCGATATATGTTGTCTGGAATGGCAATATGTATATGTACTAGCTACCTAGTTCAGTGTTAAGCTGCTGTGTGATTATTTTAGCTTCCTTTGTAAGATGACACTGTCAGTCAGTCAGTTATATTCAGTATTGACTTCCTGCGATTTCCAATGGGCTGACAAGCCTATTGCTAGTTGCGCTGTAACTTGTGAGTGGCTGCTGCCATAGAAAATGATACTGTTGGCTCACTGAGCTGCATAGATGTGACAAGATTAATAATAGTTCTGAGATATAGCAAATGTCAAGAGTTTGAAAAAAATCGAAATTTAGCTGCACTGAAACAGAATGAAGAGGTTGAGCGCAAGAACACGGGTGAGCTACTGATTGGAAAGTAATAAAGATGAAGAAAGGGAATACTAGCAGCTTGCATGTGCATCTCAAACTCAACCATCCTGTCCGGTTTTCTGGGTGAGGGGATATTTCTTCCTGTTAAGGAATATCGTCATTATTTATTCAAGTGCAATTTTCTTCACAGGAACTTGATATTCCATCCATCCATCCATCCATTTTCTATGCCGCTTATCCTCATTAGGGATGCTGGAGCCTATCCCAGCAGACTTTGGGCGAGAGGCGGGGTACACCCTGGACTGGTCACCAGTCAATCGCAGGGCACATATAGACAAACAAACATTCACACTCACATTCATACCTATGGACAATTTAGAGTCACCAATTAACCTAACATGCATGTTTTTGGAATGTGGGAGGAAACCGGAGTACTCGGAGAAAACCCACACACGCACGGGGAGAACATGCAAACTCCACACAGAGATGCCCAACGGAGATTTGAACCCAGGTCTTCCAGATCTCCTGACTGTGTGGCCAATGTGCTAACCACTCAGCCACCGTGCGGCCCCTAACTTGATATTCCATTTTTTAATTGTTTTATTGCTGTGTGTGGTTTTTATTGGAGTTTTTTTCTAAATAGATTCAGAGACACAAAGGTCGATTTTTTTTTTAATTGTTGTTTATCATGATTATGATTTTCATTTAGGTGCAATTTTCTCAACATCTCAGAGTTGTATTTTATTGTCATTAGGTTTTTTTGGTCTTTTTATTTTTTATTTTTTTTGTTTTTTTTTAAACTCTTCATTCCAAGTCCAATGATAATGTTAAATACACTTGAGAAATAAAGTATATTGCTTTTGATATTATGTACTGCCATTATTATGCCATATTATACCAATTCAGTGACGTGCGGTGAGGTTCATGATTGGTGAGGCACTGGCTATAAAAGGAGTCAGATATACAAACATGAACCCAAAATAGAAGATAAGCCTATTCTTCACTTTTGACCTTAATTGAAACAATAGGTGATTTTATTTTTTTAGACGCTTAAATCAATTGCACACTGTTCAACAATTTGATCAATTTGAAGAATCAAATAATATTTAATACAAAGTCAAATTAATATTTTTTTCACTGATCTATTTTTTAAAAATATAATTTGAATTTGGTCTTACCTTTTCTTGTAAAAGAAGTGCATGTGCCTATCCTTTAGTTTTAATATGTAATCCTCCATTTTGTTGGGAATGAAATGAAAATACTATGCAGGTTGTTTTGTTACAGAGTACTTTTCCGTGAGGGAAATAAGCTAATGTTACATTCCGTTTTTTTTTGTTTTTTTACGAGCGTCTTCTTCTACGCATTACTGCTATCCTCCCAGCGTAGCTGTTTAAGAAAATGCACAGAGATCAGTCACGTGACATCTGGAGCTCCATGACGCTCAACTCAACACTGCCACATGCTGGTGCGGCACGGTACATACCAGACCCCACTGTGCACAATTAGTGGCTTTTCTGGTCGATAAGAGAGACTAAATGCAATGAGGAAACACCAATGTCTCCTGTGTGAAGCCACGGACCAATCACAGCCTGCCTGAATGGATATGGGCGTGGTCGCTTGAAGCACCATGAGAGCAGTGACTCAACGTGACTCTCGTGCTTCCTATGCTGTTGAACAGGAAATATGAAAATTCAGCTGTTATTATTAGTAATTTTGAAATCACTGAAATTATTGGATTGAAAAAGAAAATTGGTGCAAAGCACGGACCATAGAACTAAAGTGGAAAAATGTAATTTAATCATAAGGTTTTTAATATTTAATATTTACATGCAGAGGAAAGGACCACCAGGGGTCAGTGGTGAGGGTCTGCCTCACTTGCCGACCCTGATCGCATGTCACTGATATAATTACTGAAAAACTGGACTCCAAAAATGTTGTCAATAATGTTGATTATCGACAATAATTTGTAGGACAATTATCGTACAGCAAAATTTGTTATTGTGACAAATTGCAACACACATTTGTAACATTGCCCACCTTACGTCAACAATCCCACAGACTATCTTAATGAGACTACACTCTGAGAGGTTTGCGCTTTCTTTTTTAGAAATGTGTTATTTACTGTAATATATTGGATCTTATTAGATTAGACCTAATGATGTGGCTGGTAGGTGTATTTGGGGGGTTTTACCTCCTGTTTCAGCGCAAAAGTGTTGTCTTGTGTCAACGTGTACTCACACTGATACATATCCATATCTGTGCATCTTACTACATGTGCTGCCCGGTGATCCGAGAGCACATTATTAAACACTGTGTCCTTAGAATCTGTCAGTGTCACACCACAATTCCACCTGGAAAATCATCCTTTTTTATTTTGCGGTCTTTATCCTGCAAGGGAGATAAATGTAGCCCACAAGACCTCATCCCGAGCCTTTCCCCTCCAAAAAAGAAAGCGAGGATGTGTTTGATATATTTGCATGTTTTACTTTGTGCTTTTCGAGGCAATTGGTGTTGGTTGTGTGACTACATCAGAGAAAGGGCACTAATAATACTCACTGGCCGTAAGGAAGCACTGCTGCAAAAAACAGGAGGGGAGCAAATCATTTTCTTCAACTAAATGTGTGTGGGGGTCTGTCTTTGCTCATTTGATTTTAGTACTTTTCCCACTCAATTACTTTATATTGTAGCTTAAAAATAATTGAATAATTGTGTATTTATTATGTTTCTCTCAGTAGCTTCAGTATGTGCGCCTGAATGTTTTTACATATTTATTTTTGTATTTGTCTCACTTACTGTAAATGTGCAGTATTCTACAGTGGAAAATAATCATGTGTTTGTCTAAATGGCTTCAGTGTGGGTGTATGTGTGTGCGTGAATGCATTTGCTCATTTATTTTTAATAGTTTTCCTCACTTAATTGTGCCAGACATCACAGATCAAAATAATTGTGTGTGATTATTCTTGTCTCCATAAATGGCTCCCCTGTGTGTGCACAAGAAGCGCATGCGGACGTCTGTCCTTTTGTGCGGATTAAGGCGGTGAATGCTGCAAGAAGATGATCAGACTGGGAGCGCACCGGGGTTGCACTGCGACCACAAAGGGATTATGGGGGATATGGTGCTGTAGTGCATTGCAGGGCTGCCTCCAGTTAGGCTCATCTCCGCCACGCTCCCCTCACACACACCACTTTAATTGCCTTTGCTTCTTTCATTACTTTTATTGCCTCTCCTCTGCATTGCGTGCTCCCTGGGCTTGTGGAAAGGTCATTGTGATGGTGGCGGTGCACACACACACACACACACACATACTTTGTCCCTGACAAGCAGAAATTGGCTGAGGTGTTAAAGCCAGGGAACACAGTGACACAACGGGGTGGCGGCTAACACACTGAGCAGATTTTAATCACATCTATAATTCATTATTTCATACCAAGGTGGTAAGAGACCAGAATTATAGTTGTGAATGCAGTCTAACAATGGAATTCCAGTTGTTTCTTGATGCAGCTTTAGTGGTGCGGATCAAGATCGTTGCTCCTCTACAGGGATGCTAAAATAAACAAATACTGGAAAATGCCATCACCACCTAGGAGGAGCTGTTTTTGACAGCATTATGTTGCTTGCAAGGATGGCCAACATGTTTGCTCTGCCAAGTACTCACATTATTAGAGGTGTTTCATCCACAAGTGATCTTTTACTTCTGGGGAAATAAAACCTGCAAAAACAATAAGCCATTATTGGCTCTGTATAGGCATCTATGTGTTTGTGTGTGTGAAATCAGCATCCAGCCTTTGTATTATGGCCAGCTCCTCCCTTGTTAATGCACATGTCTTCATCTTCTCATCTAACCCAGTTTAGTGCTCCTCTCGCTCCCTGTGCACCCAGCATTGAACCCACTGTGGTCACCATTGTGCGTTGTTGACCATGTTTTGTGGCCTCCCCTGACGGACAGAATATGTTCACACTACTAGCACATTAGTGTAATTAGATTGGAAATGTTGAACATGGTGGAGGGAAAGAGTAGTCACATGACATGCTTTTAACAAGGTTAGTTTTTACTAAGTTATTACAGTGTTAATAAAACCAAAACACATCTGCAGGCCCTGTTACAGGACTAACTAATGTAAGCCATTTTATATATTTTATATACTTACAATAACTGTCACTAAACTGTGACATCAGCTTTCCATATTTCACCAGACATGGTGGGTAGACCATGTCTGTTTTTTTATGTTTATTTGTGCACATGTTCTAGTCATGCCGACACTACTTTTTTCTTAAACTTTGAACCAAACGGCTTATACAGCGGTGCAGCTAATATGTGGCAAAATTCTAATCTCCTTTACTTCAGAACTACTTTTAATTGTTTACTGTGCCGCTTGCCAGTCAGTGAGGAAATGTTTGCTCTTTCTGCAGCAGGAGCCAATCACAAGCTATCAGTCCACTCACAACAAGCCAATGGGGGCTTGCAGGAGGTCAGTATATATGACAGTAACATACCGTATATAGTGTAGTATAGTATAATATACAGTATAGTAACAAAGTAATATAACTCACTATGTCATATAGTGAGTATACCTGGGAAATACATAGACAGGCACCAGGCAGAGTATAAAATTAAAAAAACAACTATTTCAAGCCTTTCCCACAATGCATTGCAGCGCTGCAATGACGTCAGTTTCCCTTTAGGCTCTGTGATCCTGCCTACTCTGGCTCCCTTTGGTGGACATAGGCATCATTGCATCAGCACCCACCATTTTCAATGCTGCTCGTGCTCCAATGAAATGCTTTGCTCAGATAAAATTTATTATAGGAAAACTTCAAATACATTTTAAACTCGTATTGGCATCTGTCTGGATCTTTATCAGGTACCCCTTTTGAGTGTTAAGCTGCTGTGTGGTGAGTTTTGTGTTGTTAGCAAGATGACACCGTGAATTAGACTGTTATATATGAGTAATGACCTCCTGCAATTTCCAATGAGTCCATAATCTGTTTTTTTGTGAGTTTTTTCATCACTCATGGTTGGCTCCTGTCAAAGAGCTGCCTGGTCCCCACACAGCCATTTTATGATGTGGATAGGTGTGGTTTATGAAAAAAACAAATCTGTTGTCCTCTAAACTTAGTAGGTGTGGCTTAAACACCGGAATTTACAGAAATACAGTATCAGGGTAAGCCTCCTTTTTTACATCCTGTCTGCCTGCCATTCGCCTATGGAGTACATTCATAGCAACACACATAAGCAAGAGTCGTATTAATGTCCTAAATGGCTTATTTACTCCCAATATGTGTACTATTTTGGGCATTATGGATGTAAAGGTGAATTATGGGGTGTTATTCATGTCTAGAGGCTATAATAATTTTAAAACCCATATTTAGAACGTCAAGTTTCTAGGCTGCAACTGAACAAATATTCCATTCATAAATAAGCAATCATTTGCAGAAATTCCCTTACAATTTGATGGACAAATTGGCTGGAACCAATTGAATTGGCAATAAATGAAGAATGCCTGAACTAGCAAAATAATAAAGACCTTTTTTTTGCTGTATTACAGCCCAAGAAAGAAAAACAAAATCTGTTTAATGGAATTCTTTATGTTCAGAAAAAGACTACCCTAGATTTTCAAGATTTTTGTTTGAAAAATATTTTTTAAGACAAAATGAATCTTGTTTATAGTCAAGTTGAAATACCAGTGAAATTACAACTGGTACACTGCAATAAAATGTGCAGTGAGGCATAATGGCATAATATATGCAATAAAACTGCACACTGTCTTACATGTCAAAAGATAATGTTTTTCCAGTGCTTTGTGTCATACTCCCTCAGTTGCATTAGGTTTAACTGCTCAACATTGATCATTGACTAAATGTGCTACCATAACTGCCCAACCTCCAGTAGGTCTCTGTGTCGTTACGGCAACATCTCTCCAGCTCACTGGTATGTGTGTGACTGACAGGAAGAAAAGCTCTGACTCGCATGGGGAGAAGTCATCTGTTTGTTTCCATAACTCTAGACCCAGAATATCAGATGACCATTCTTTTTCATCTTATTTTTGTGCCCATATTGTTTTTACATCACCGATAGCAAAAATGTCCAGTCCCTTGCTTCTGTTTTGTTCTGATGACTGATATGTGGAGCTCTTTATGTTAAAATTGAGCATGTGCATGGACATCTCTTACATCGGATCCCCAAACCTAATATGCTTCTGCATTTTATTTTGATAGCATTGTGACGTTTTCACAGATCCAGCCTGAGCCCTGTTAAAAACTCATGTTTATGTTGATGTAAAACTTTCAAGTTAACTTTTTTTTCACACCAATCACTGCCCCAATAACCTGTACTTGGTCAAATAAGATATGTTTGATCCTTAAAATTAAATATGCCACTCAAACTTCAAGAATTTTAAACATGGCTACAAACATACTAAATAAAATATGACTGCTCTTATGTTGCACGTGAGAGCTTTCTGTGTTGATGGAAGGCCGTCTCATTGTTGAAGCCATCTCAGCAGGACGTCATCTCTATGTATAAGCCAGCATCACACTTCTATGTGCCATTCTGTAAAATGGAAAAAGAGGGAAATATGGATTGAATGAAGAGATACTTCTGTTGTGGTAGACAGACAGAATTCAGAGTGCGGTTTGGGGGGATGTGAACCCAATCTTCCATGTGTTGACTGTACTGATGAGGGGCTTGAGCTAAGACCACCCTCTCGATCCCATCATTCCTTGTGTTTACTTTGAGATTGACTATCCACACCAGCAACCTCCCTACACTTCTCCATTCAGCTTTAGCTGGAGAACCTGCCTTTTGGATGCTGCAGTGGTCCTGTTCTCGTAAGCTCAATAATGGAAAAATTTTAGATATTTTTAGGGTGGTAAAGCAGGTGGAATTACAGTAAGGGAGATTCAAGGTAAATTCTCCTGCTGACTGTTTTGTGCTGGGATGGCCGTCTGGATGCTGAGTGGTGAGCCTCTCTGAGCCAACTGTGATGCCTGCATTACGTGGCATTAGTGGTACTTTCAGGGGCTAGCCGCATGGAAACGTTGTCAGGTCAAAACTGCAAAGTTTCGGTCTCTCATCCACACGGAAATGGGGTTGTGGGTACCCTTAAATGGTATTTCTTTAACACAGCTTAGAGAGTGGGAAAATCTGAAAACACGGCCTTGTGTTTTTGTGTAGACAGCCGACACAAAAACAATGACGTCACCAACTCACCGCCGGCCTGTCACATGACCGGAAATGCGCTTTGACAGGCAAACAAAATAAATTAATTTATTAAATATTAATTAAACATTTAGACTGACATGAGTCACTCCAGTCTATATTCTGATATTTTATTGTCTTATACTCCGTGATGACTCGCAGAAGTATTTCCACTCCTCGTAAGTGTACATAAGCCTTGGAAAGCAGAAGATGACTTTCTTCTTCTATGACTTGGTGTGTCACGTGGTTCCGTCTGTTTTCATTGCCACATGTCGGTCCGCCTTGTGTATTAACTCAGTGATCTATGTGTCACGTTCTGTATGTTTGTGTGCGTGACAGTATGTTTAAGTTGTATTATTAGGCCTGTGTTGTGGTTATTTCCTATTTTTTGTATGTTTTTTCCTGCCTTCCTTGATTTGTCACTTCTCGTAATTACGCGCACCTGCTTCTTGTTAGTCTCGTTATTTTTTTGTTTTTCTGATTCTGATTTAAGTTCATGTGTGCGCACTCTTGGTTTCTTGGAGCATTGTCTTGATAGTTGTCGTTTGGTTATTGTTTGTTTCTTGCTGCCGTTGCTCAGCAGCATTATTCTTTATTAAAGAATCATTTTCCTGACCTGCTTGGCTTCCTGCTCTCCGCATCCTCGGGGTCGTTACACCATGCCGAGACGATACCGTGACAGAATGCTCCAACCAGAATTCAGAATTCGACCTTGCGGAGAGCGACTTCTGGACGCTCCAGATATTCAAGGCCACAGAGGAGGAAACGGCTAGGTTCACGCCAGAAGAGCTAGAGGACATGGTGTGGGGGCCAGACGGCACGCTTATTCCAGTGGCGTGGGTTTGGCCGGGATCCGCCACACACACCGGCCCGACGGCAACGGAGATACCCGGCGGTTCCGGCTGGGGGACGCCGACGGGGTGAGTCTGATGCCCTCCTCCAAGCCTCCCTCCACCTTTCCCTGGTTCCTGTGGCAGAGAAAGACGGCGTCTGGGATCTGTGTTCGAAAGGGCGGTCTAGTGCGTCCTGCGGGCAGCGGAGGACGCGAAGGCGCTGCCGGTAGCCGTGCCGCGCAGCAAGATTCTGCCAGTTCCACGCCCACGCAAGTTCCCCGCCGGCTTCAGCCGCTCCAGTCCCGCCTATCAGGGCGCTGTCCATTCCGGTCGCGCCTCCCAGGGTGCTGGTGGTTCCTGTTGCGCCTCCCAGGGCACAGGCCGCTCCTGGCGCATCTCCCATGGCGCTGTCTGCTCCTGTCGCGCCTCTTATAGGGCTGTCCGCTCCAGTCGCGTCTCCCATGGCGCTGTCCGCTCCAGTCACATCTCCCAGGGCGCAGGCCGCTCCTGTGACGTCTCCCACGGAGCTGTTCGCTCCTGTCGCGCCTCCCAGGGCGCTGGCCGCTCCTGTCGCCCCTCCCAGCGCACCGTACGCTGCTGTCGCGCCTCCCAGGGCACCGTACGCTGCTGTTGCACCCAAGGCCCCAGCCCTTACAAGACGCCGTCCCGTGCAACCCCTGGAGGGGCCTCGCCGGTATCACCGGGGTCTCCGTCCCGTCCAAACCCCGGAGGGGCCTCGCCAGCATTCCCGGGGTCTCCGTCCTGTCCGGCCACCGGAGGGGTCTCACCGGCTGCGGGGGACTCAACATCTTGGCCGTCCACCGGAGGGATCCCGCCGGCCTCACCTGCATCTCCGTCCCGGCCGTTCCCCGGAGGGGTGCCGCCAGCTTCACCTGTGTCTCCGTCCCGGCCGACCCCCGGAGGGGTCTCGCCGGCTACGCTTGGGTCTCCGTCCCAGCCGACCCCCGGAGGGGTCTCGCCGGCTTCACCTGCGTCTCTGTCCCGGCCGACCTCCGGAGGGGTCTTGCTGTCTACGTTTGGGTCTCCCTCCCAGCCGTCCTCCGCATCCTCGGGGTCGTTACGCCATGCCGAGACGATACCGTGACACTATGACCACAACTGTTTAGTAATAAAACAGTAATAAAACAATTTCTTTTTCAAACCGCAAAAAAAAAACAAAAAAACGTTGCGGTGTGAACGGGCCTCAGAAAAGCTGACCAGACTGAGACCTCCCCCCCGCCCTTTTCAGATATTCAGCCAGTGGGAATTAGACCAGTGAGGAGAAGGACGAAGGGGGAAAGGGAGAACCCATATCTGACCTTAATGGCAAAGATGGAGCTATTATTCCCGCTAACTAAGGGGTCGCGTTCATGCTTGGATTGTTGTTGTCTGTTTTTGTGTCACACAGGTGATCGACAATGTGAGAGGGTCACATTTTATGACCTTTTCTGGGCTGTACCAACATTCGTGCGTGAAAATAGATTAGACGCTCCCCTGAAGAGCTGTGTTTTAATTCCACACAGTAATACAATCGTGCAATTTTAAAAAGTGCGTTTCTCGCCAGGCAGTATTCATTAGCAGTTTACTCTTCCACATCATTCACGTCGACTGCGCCCTGTGATTGATGGGAGGGCTTGTTTATTTGTACGTGAGAGAATGCAATATTCATGTTGCATGCTTTTCTGAGCAGACGTTTGCTCAATTCAGTGAAATGGTATTTGGGATTAGATTTTCACAGCAGATTGCTGTTATTAAAGGCGGAAAAAAACTCCTTTGAGCAGCCATCTTCCAGGGGAGGCAATCTCCCTCGCAGCCAGAGTGCTGGACCATGGCTCTCAATGCACTGAAGCAAAAAAGATTTGGTACGCAACCTTTCACGCCTTCATCTCTTCTTTTTGTGATTGAATAGGTAATAACCATGAGTTGCCTCTAAAAGCCTGCTCCTCTTTTTTTTGTCTGTTTGTCCACTGCACCTGTCCAATGCATGTCTGGCTTCATGTGGTCTTGGCCCACATGCCAAGTCAACCGATTGGCCACCAACTCTTCTTATTTGCACCTTTTATATTGGACTTTTGTGTCTTCACATTCCCAGTTTTTAACGACACCAAGAGACACATTGTGCTGACAATAAACAAACTACAGTTGAAACACTGAAGTTGAACACAATCCATTCCAAAGCACTGGTTGACCATAACTTTGTTACCATTTAGGGTACGTTCTTCCCAATGCCGTTGCCGATGCTAACTTGTTTCTGACAGATTGTGCAGGGTTCCAGACTGCGATAGTCGCATTTTGCGATTAAAATATGAGACATTACGAGTGATTTTTTCCATCCACTCTCGCATGTGCGACTAGATGAATGTTCGAGTCCTGTATTGACGTCACTGGGAACGGACGTTATTATCATTAGAATGAAAAATTGTCGGTAAAAGGTGAAGTCAAATTGATGCCAGTGTGTGTGATTGCTCACATTTCATACTCATTGTAGTTTCACTTTTCTGTCATCTTTGTTTGCACATTTTTCCCAGCTCTCACTCTGGCATCACCTTTAAACTCCTATTATTCTTTCTTTACCACTTTGCTCAACTGTAAGGAGCAGGCAATGGGACCACTGGAATGGGCCATGGCTCTAACCATTTGCAAGCAGCAAACTAACTAGTTATCCTCCAATGTAGTTACTGTATTCTAAACTTAGGAAAAGGTTTAAAACAGACTGGGCAGAAAAACAAAGAAGCCAAAAACTTACCACTTCCTCATGGAATGGAGGAGAACTTCTTGTCACTTTATCATATATGACAGGGGTGCTCAATAGGTCGATCGCGATCCACCAGTCTTTCGCACAGACATTGTGGGTAGATCGCGTGACATTCACGGCGTCTGTGCGCTGAACCAAAACACGGCTGCACGCCCCATTCCCACCTCTGCTTTGCAAAGTCTGATATCAATCTAAATAAGGAAAATGATTGGGGACCACTGATATAAGAAATTACTAGTCTGATAAAAAATAATTATTATACATAAAAAAAGGAAAAAAAACAAAAATACGTCCACTTGATTGACAGTCACTGCACATGCGGAAACACCGGCGCTATGTGCCGCAAAACTAACACGCTAGCAGCGAGTTACCTCCGTTTTTTCTCTTAAACTTAAGAAAGGGTATAACAATAAGTGGAGGAGCTGAACCAAGTAAGAAGAACAAAAACGTATCACTTTGGTTTAGAATGAGAGGAGGACTTGAGATAAGCGGCATCGAAGATGGATGGATGGGTTTTCCAAAACTTTTACCTCATCTGCTACTCTGCAATCGCAACACCAAATAAGGGAAATGTGGAGCAGCATTTTTGGACATTTCATGGCAAATACGACTAAAACCCAGATAATGACAAAAAATGAACATAGTTGTGTTGTGTTGTAAAATATGGTCTCACGCGATTATGTATACTACAAAAACTTATATTGTACATATCAATATATTGCGATTTCTTTATAATTAAATATATGCGTTGTGTGATTGTAGACGTGGTAGATCTTTTTGAGTTGATCATTTTGTAAGTAGCTCGCAGGTTGAAAAAGTGTGAGCACCCCTGATGTATGACATGCCACATACATGCTTTGTGACTATGTCATGTCTCAATAATGAAACATTACTGACACCTAGTGCTCAGAATAGCACGTGTACCTTTAGTCTTTCAATATTTTTGACTAATAATACACCATAGTCAACATCATGCTTTTCACTGCCTCATCTCTCAAAAGTAGAGTAAATAAGTGAGGTGATAGATTTTTCTCACGTTTGGTGCTCATAAACAGGCTCAGGGGGACACATATTACTGTTGGAAGCAAGGAACCTTTATAATAGTGAAAGATTTCCGTGTATGTATACCAGGGGTCTCAAACTCGTGGCCCGCAGGCCATTTGCAGCCTGCCACATTGTATTTTGGGGACTTGACATCAAAGTAGTGTAATAGCACTAGGCAAACTTATAGTGTAATATATAATAACTACTTATAATGTTACTTGCAGGGGCTTGCAGTAAACACTAACACTGAACTAACCGTAGTGTCATCCAGTGGCGATTGCTCTAAGACTGCAAAGGAAGCTCAGCTTCCCGTAAAATGTCCAAAAAAAAGCGGCGAAACGTATACACGTATATATATGTGTATACATTCGGAAGAACGGAAGAAAATTGGGCATAAACCACAGAAGAAGAAGAAATGAAAGAAGAAGCAAAAACAAATAAATACGGATAACTAGCAGACCTGTCCAGTGAAGTTAAATGGAAAGATCCAGTAACATAGTTAAAATTAGAGATGGGATTTATGGCTCTTTGAGGGGAGACGGATCCTGGGGAACCATTCTTTTCAAAGAGCCGTTCCACAAAATTGGCTCATTTGGCTCAGTTTTATATGAAGTTTTAAGAAGCCAGCCTGGCCTTAACTCGTTTTATCTAGGAAGTAATCACTGGGAGGTAAAGAATTGAGATATCCCACCGACGTGAGTTTGAATTATTGTGAAATCTTCATGATAACCTTATTTATGGACTAATTAAATTTTAAAGTCTGATCTAAATTCATTGAAAATTTTCCACAGGGTGGGCCATATCCTTCTGCTTTGACAGTGATGTCACTATTTTGAACTACCCTTATTACAAATTCTGTGTTTGTCTGTAAACCATGTCTGGAATACTTATAAACATTTAAAAACAAAGCATACTACAATGAATTTCCTCGCAAAACAGATTTTAGTGCAAATATTTCCACTTGAGAACATTGTTAATAATACAGAACAACAAAATATACAAAGAAACTGTTCAATAGATTGGTGGACTATCCTGAGGTGCATTTTGTTGCTCTGTAAAATATTTAAATTAAATAAAAGATTGTTGAACTGTCATTGGGTTAATTGCATGAGAACCACGCTGGGATGCTTTCCTCCCAATATAACTCGGGGGGGAAAAGAATGGTTCCCAGCTGCGACTTGGTTCCCGTCTTTCATGTTAACGAGGCGTTCAAAAGAACCGGTTCGTTTGTGAACGTCACAATGCTAGTCAAAATCAAAAGTATGGACTCTCTAAGGCTTTTGTAGTGTGGACAGCACTGACTTTGTGTCTGGCAAAAATAGGAAACACGAGCAGCACGGCAAACGTGAACAGCATCCTTGTTTGTCACCAAGGTCAGAGAGAAAACCGCCATTCTCTTGTCTCCTTCTAGTGAATAAATCACTGCTGCCATACTACACTAACTATTATTTTCTGTTATGCTTCTGTTTTATAAAATGGATTTACTTGAGAGACAATCGATGTGTTTTTTTCTGAATGAGTTAAAAACAGTGTCGCTGTTTGACACGTAAGCTAAAATCTTGTTTACAGTTATGTTGCACAAAATCAATTTAATTCTTTTTGCAGCATTGCTGCTTGTATTCTGGTTCAAACAGGATGAAAAAAAATCCATTTATTTTCTTCATCGCTTGTCCTCATTAGGGTCACAGGTATGGAAAATACAAACGACGAAATTATTTATCACCGTGTTATTGTTATCATGAACCATGTATCCAAATGGTATCGTGAGGTACCCTGAGAAGCCCAGGCCTACTCCCGATACTTGATGCGTCACAGCCTCACCCAGACTCTACCTCCAGTGACCCCGGTGAAATTGAGTTTGAGACCCCTGATGTATACGAAATATTCTCTTATCTGTCCTCAAAATCTGACTTCATGTTTACCGAGCCAAGAAGATGACATAATGATTTTAAATCAAGGTCCGAGATACACATAGAGTACGCCTGTTATTGGATTAATAATATTGTGCAGTTTGAAGAAGCCGCGGAAGTTTTCCCCATCAAAAGGCAAACCCTCCAAAAGCTTTGATTAGAAGCACATAAAACATAATTTGCACATAGACCAAAGGCCAGAACTCAGTGAAAGTCTGTGTTCATTTGACCAAAGCCTTTATAACACCATAATGTTAAGGACGAGACAATATTTTTTATGTTTTAATGTTTGTCTGAGGTATTCATCCTGCATTCAACACAAACACACACAGTAGGACAGCTCATTAGCCCATCCTACACTCACAGTTCTGGCAGAATGTGACCCAGCCTAATTGTGTACCATGCTCATTTGTTCTCCCTGCATGACGTGACGATTGCTTATTTATTCTCCCCAGGGCACCCATCTCTCGCTAAAATGATGGGCTCATTTCATTCACTGCACATTTTTCGAGCTTTATTTGATAAGCGTGTTTTCCCGCCGGCGTTCAAATCCCTCTATTTCCCGTGCTTCGGAAAGTTTTAATTTTACCCTGGCACATTATTGCTCGGATTGTTTCGTGCACTAATTATCTGCGACAGAGGAAAACTTTTTGCACGTGTGATCCTGTTTATTCTAGCTGAATAGAGCAGCACAAACGGGGGCCGACATTAATGATGCTGTGTGAATATTTGAGGAGGCAATTGTGTACACAAAGCTGGCAGATGTGCTCAACAAGAAGCTTAAGAGGGATTTAGACGCCGCCGAGGCTCGGGACGAATTAGCAGACCAAATTTGCATTCTTTTCTGATTTGACATCTAGTTAGAGGCCTGTTTTACAAATAAAGCCATTATGCTTTTGTTCTAGTCACGTAATAAGGGACTGCTGTGGAACAGAAAAGAGTATAACAAGCCATGGCTGATTTGGAATTTGGTTAATAGTGTAACTTGATTCTTTTTTCCATCTCCCTCTCCAGCTGCCCTATGTGAAGGAAGCCGAGTGATATCATCATCATTTTTACAGGTAAGTAGCTTCACAATGAGTGCACCATCTCAGGAAATTTCTAAAAATGTTGCTAAAAAACATCTCGATGACTGCCAAGACTTTTTGGAAAATATCTTGTGGACTGATGAGACAGAAGTTGAACTTTTTGGAAGGTGTGTGTCCCGTTACATCTGGCGTAAAAGTAACACAGCATTTCATAAAAAGAACATCATACCAACAGTAAAATATGGTGGTGGTAGTGTGATGGTCTGGGGTTGTTTTGCTGCTTCAGGACCTGGAAGGCTTGCTGTGATAGATGGAAGCATGAATTCTACTGTCTACCAAAAAGTCCTGAAGGAGAATGTCGTCAACTCAAGCTAAAGCGATCTTGGGTGCTGCAGCAGGACAATGACCTAAAACACACCAGCAAATCCACCTCTGAATGGCTGAAGAAAAACAAAATGAAGACTTTGGAGTGGCCTAGTCAAAGTCCTGACCTGAATCCCATTGAGATGTTGTGGCATGACCTTAAGAAGGCGGTTCATGCTAGAAAAGCCTCAAATAAAGCTGAATTACAACAATTCTGCAAAGATGAGTGGGCCAGGATTCCTCCAGAGCGCTGTAAAAGACTTGTTGCAAGTTATCGCAAACGTTTGATTGCAGTTTCTGCTGCTAAGGGTGGCCCAACCAGTTTTTAGATGCAGGGGCGAATACTTGTTCACACAGGGCTATGTGGGTTTGGATTTTTTTCTCCCTAAATAATAAAAACATTCATTTAAAAACTGCATTTTGTGTTTACTCGTGTTACCTTTGACTACTATTAAAATGTGTTTGATGATCAGACACATTTTGTGTGACAAACATGCAAAAGAATAAAAAGTCAGGAAGGGGGCAAATAAAATTAGAATATCCTAAAAAGTTTGTTGTATTTCTGCAATTCAACTTAAAAGGTGATATTTACATATTATATAATCGAACAATATGCAAATCCATATGTTTTAAGTTTTTTTTCTTTGGATTTTGCTGATTAGATCTTGCAGCTTAAAAAAACTAGTTTTTGTGTTTTTTATAAGCTGAAAATCTTACTCAGCAAAGTTACAACAAGGAACTGCTATGTATGTCGTATATTCTAATTTTTGAGGTAGTACTGTATATATGTATATGTGTATATACACTATATATATAGATATATATGTAAGGTTTAAAGTTAGGGTTTTAGTTTAAGGGTTCAATAATGGATGCAAAATATGTTTTCAATATTTTTCAAATATTTTTTCAAACCGATACTAATAACTTTCTGCTTCTCGAGACCAATATCCAAATGATAACTTATTTGGAACTTTTTTGTAATTTACAGTATATTTTACTGAAATCTGTGCACACTGGAACCCGTAGCACAAAAGCAGGATTCAGAAATTCAGGATAAATGACTAAGCTGAGCTCAACCAACCCAAAATAAGAGCGTCTAGTCTTAATTGGTTGCACAAAGCCCAATCCAGGATGAGTAGATACAAATTCACCAAGCCAGGTGAAACCAATCCTGGCCTCCTTAAATAGACCCCACTATTGATTACAGAGTCACCGATTCTCCATGGCAACAAGAGCAGCGTACTTTCCCTCAACAGAAGCAGAAATACTCATAGAGGCTCACGAGCACACAAAAGAGCAGATTAAAAAGAAAGGCAACATTGCCACAGTTCTAAAGCAAAGAGAGAAAGTGTGTAAGTAGTGCACAAATACACACTCACTGCTCTGCTGAAACCATTATAAATGAAAATACAAAAACTCGTAGCTTCAACAGCGCATAAACTTCTGTTTTTTTCTCAAGTGCCTAGGCTTCTGGGTAATGTAGTACGCATCCACATTAATCAACACAATTAACATCTCCGAAAACATAGTCACAATGTGATTATGAATCTGCTGTGATCTGTGAATTGCAGGTGAAATTGACTGCAGATGTGAGCGAAATTGTGTTAATGTAACTCCGCTGCTCCTCCGCATTGAGAGGAGTCAGATGAGGTGGCTCGGGCATCTGGTTAGGATGCCTCCCGAACGGCTCCCTGGGGAGGTGTTCAGGGCACGTCCAACCGGTAGGAGGCCTCGGGGAAGACCCAGGACACGCTGGAGAGACTATGTCTTTCAGCTGGCCTGGGAACGCCTCGACAAAGTGGCTGGGGAGAGGGACGTCTGGGCTTTCCTGCTTAGGCTGCTGTCCCCGCGACCCGACCTCGGATAACCGGACGAAAATGGATGGATGGATCGGTGTATTTTACATGTGATATGTGTACATTTAGTAAATGCTTGGAACATCATGTGCGATCCGTTATCTACCGTGATTGAAATGAATGATGACAAACGATATAGTTGAATTTGATAACAGTCTGTAGTGGAATAATAATTGGTTTTCATTTATGGTGACTGATGCCTGAGATAAGGAATGAGACTAACAAGATCCTGGCCCTTAGCCTGGACTAGAGCAGGCTAACTCCACAGAATACATCTCCATGGTCCCTATTATGTTAGAACATATTCCACTTTCCTCTATCCCACTTCTGTGCAACCGCATCATAAATAAGTCAGGAAAGAGCCAGGAAAACCAAGATATCCCACCTTTTATCCTAGTTTTGGGCAATGGGCCCCTGGAAGTAAGAAACACAAAGTTTATACCTGTAGAATTCATTCATTCATTTTCTATGCCGCTTATCCTCATTAGGGTTGTGGGTATGCTGGAGCCTATCCCAGCTGACTTCGGGTGGGAGGCGGGGTACACCCTGGACTGGTCGCCAATCAATCACAGGGCAGACAAACAAACATTCTCACTCTAATGGACAATTTAGAGTCACCAATTAACCTAACATGCATGTTTTTGGAATGTGGGAGGAAACCGGAGTACCCAGAGAAAACCCACACACGCACGGGGAGAACATGCAAACTCCACACAGAGATGCCCAACGGAGATTCGAACCCTGAACCTCCTGACTGTGCGGCCCAGTCAGCCACCGTGTGGCCCGAGGGTAAAGCAGTCTCACACAATCGACGCCGTGATTGTTTAAAAGTGAGCTCAGGGGAGAAACATCACAGAAAAGCATGCGGTGTTTCATTTGCTCAGTGGTTCTCAGTTAATTAACTGATAATATGTATTTGTTTCTCTGTACTGTACAAACGGAACTGAGCTGTGACGTGTATTCAAGAGTCATGTTGAGTATAATACATTTGGACATATTGGCAGGTTTACACCACCATTGAAAGTAGTCCCTGCTTTTTTTTTTTTTTTTATATAGCTAAAGTGTGTCTCTATTTCCGTTTGCTGGTCCTGGACAGTGAAAGGAGGGAAGCGACACAAGAGGAGAAGAATCTCGCGCTAGATGTGCATTGCAATTTGAGTTTTTGCTGATTGAGGGCTTAGACGAATAGTCAAGTAAGTGTGTCTTCTCAGTTGAATTTATTGACACGAGAAGACATTTAGAGAGTGTGCTTTTTTCTATTTACCATGAGTTAACAATAAGCAGTGTTGATGATTGGAAATCATTTGCTTTCTATTCTTAATTACCTCATTGGCTTGATTATTTTGTTTTGTTGTGGTAAAACATAATAAAACGACAGTAGCGTATTTCTTATCATCAAGTTTGCCTTTGCTGAGTTCCACCAAAGTGAGGATAAAACTCCTGGAGCCACATACCCTGACAAGGCAACGCAAACAAACTCTTAATGAACAAAAGGAATCACAGGCAAATGAAAGAATAATAAAGGCGTCAAAAGCTTAACAAGTCTGCCTTTGTTCTTCTTCCACTCCACCCACTGAGTGAAAAGCAGGCAGCTCTCAGGGCAGCTCGGAGAGTTCCGTGCCCATCGGCCCTCAATCACATGGGATGTCTGAGTTTGACAGTATAAAGTATTTCTTCTGAAACTAAATAAGAGCCCTAAGCAATGGCGGATGAGCTGTTAGTAACCATGGAGTCCACGGGGAGGGAGACTGGGCATGGTAGTTCACTGTACACAAAGTGTTGGTTAGGAAAAAGACAATGGACCAGGAAAACATCACATGCAATACTCTTAACGTTCTTGCACTATTACTGTTTTATTCGAACAACCTGATGCAAACGTCACAAGAGTGAGGACGAGATGACGAAACTTGATTCCAGCTCTATGAGAAGAGGACACCCTCGGCTAAATCAATAAGCAGCATTGATACCGGCTTATACGCTCTACTTAAGATGTGAGGTTAACTGAAAACCCAAAATAATGATATCAAATGAGCAGTCCGTTACCACAGCAACATCAGAACCACTGCATGAACTCCTCCAGCTGTGGGTGGTGTTTAACAAACGCATGACTGACACTTCTGTCGATATTTCAACTCAAGTTAATATTTAAACATCGTGTATTCCTTTGAGTAACGAGCTGAGGGTATGCGTCTCATGGGCTCCTCTGTGGATGGCAGTGGTCTTATTTATGTAACAATGTTCGGGGTGCCACTCAGCTTATTACGTAGACTCTAGGTCTATAATACTCAACATTTGGTCAGCGGAGTCTGTGAGGAAAAGGCAGCACTATCATGAGCTATGTGAAAACTCAGAACGAGCTTGTCAACCCATTGGAATAAACAGGAGGTCATTACTCAATATAAGAGTATGACTCACCCCTAGGCTAAAATCCTCACACAGCAAGTTAGCACTGAAAAGGTAGCTAAGAAATATAGAAGACAACAATACAACTTTAAAATAAAATAATAAAACAACACCTATTAATTTTAACCCCCATAATGCATTTTGTCCCAGCAGAGCAGTTCATTGCCGAATGGCTCATATGGCCCCTCCGGTAATCAGAGGGAGCTCATGACCTCTCGTATTGGTAAATCATGTTTATTTCATAACTTCTTTTTGAGTGTTAAGTTGCTGTGTGATGATTACCGCCTTCTTTTTTCTAAGACGACGCTATGAGGGAGACTGTTAAATTGAGTGATGACCTCCTGCAATTCCCAGTGCGTTAGTTACCTAATAGCTCGTGATTGGCTCCTGGCAAAAACAAACAACAACAAAAAAAAGAGCTACCATTTCTTCACCTAGTCATGAGCAGCACGCGGTTAGTACTAGCCGCACTGCAGTATAGGCTGCAGGGTTCAAAGTTTACGAAAAAGTAGCGGCTTATAAAACATGCATTTTTTTCCCCAATAAGCCATAATAAACCACAAAACAACACAATTTATTAATCAATATATTTTTGAAAAACCGACCGAGGCTGCAAAATTTGAACCGGGAAGTGGTAAGGGACAACTAATCTTTCAATAAATGGCCAATATCAATAAACATTGACTTTGTAATGTTAGCTAGTTTTGAACTATTTTATTTGTTTTGATGGTTTATTGCAAACAAAAAATATATACTTTATGAAGGCTGTGGCTGAAGTGGCCGACGACTGGTGATTTTGAAGTCATGAAAAGCCATGGAAAAATGCCTGAATATTAAATCCTAGTCCTAGTTTAAAGTCCTGAAATAGCTATTTGATTAGATGAGTCATTTGTTAGACTGAGAAATTAGTTTTTTTTGTAGTGTACTTATCAATGATCTAATGTTTAATGTGAAAAACTAAAATAATGCATTTGTGTGCATGAGTACTATCTCTATGCACAATATTTATGAAAACATAATGTCCATTGCACACGCAAATAATTAGTCATTTTTTGAGGCACAAATTTCTATTTCAGAGGATAAAATGACTGTTTGCTTAGAGTGGAACCTGTAAGTAGAAGTATAAAGAAACAGTGAAGATGTGATTTGTAAGCAAGCATCTGTGGTTATTATCATGCTCGCCATTGTGCATTAGACCCGGGGGGATTTGCGACACATTTTTTATTGGTCTAAAAAGATAATTTAACAGCAAAAATGTACAATTCATTTAAAAATGTTGTGCAATGAACAAAAGTTGTAATTTTACAAAAATAACCTTAAACTATCAAGAAATATTGCTAACCTAAATATGAAGAAGTAAATTCACAAAAATTAGTTTAGAAGAAAGTTGAAATATTTGGGAAATGTAAAAAAAAAAAAAAAAACACACACAAAGCAAAAACAGAAAAAATAGGAAAAAAGCAAAGACCAAAGTTCATACCAATATTGTATTTCACAAAGCTGAGATGCAGTTTATATTTTAATGTATTTAACTTCTTAGCTAATATACCATACATGCTATTTACTGTACATTAGCATCTGCTTGACAAACCGTTTCCTATCAGGGGCCATTTTACTTTTTAGAAATTGTACGACAAAATATGATGCAATGTTCAAACAAGCGTTTAATTTTTCTTGGAGATTAGTAAAGTATCTATGTATTATGAGCATTAGTGTCTGATGTTTTGAGCGCGGGGTTTAACAACTGGGTGACCCAAAAAACTGGATTTTTTGGAAGTAATTTTAAAAAAAAATGAAAATTCCATCTTTGTTTCTTAAATGGCATGTTTCAAGGTTTCAATTACTATGAATAAAATATTTTTCTTCCATCACTCTTGGTTTTATCGGATTGTTCAAAAGTTCCTGATTTTTGTGTCACCCTGTATATGGTCCATGGCGGTGTGAGCCACACCCTTGGTGTAAACCTAAAGCCTCCCGTTACACATTGTGTAAACAAAGTCAGTGCATCGTGCCTTGCTTTCCTCATAGACCACATGTGGGTTTCAACACTGGTGACAGCAACAGAGCGAGGGGGAGTAAGGGTTGCATGTAACATTCAAAATTCAATCAAGTGAAGGCCGCCTCCTGCAGGGTTACAGGGAGAAGAGGACACAGGGGTGTTGAGATGAGCTGAAGTTTCCATTGGGCCTGCTGTGCTCCTAATGCAGCCTTGGATGTAATTGGTTCCCAGAAGGCTCTTCATTTATGGAACAAGGGAGGCAAGGCAACAAAACACATTCAAGAGCAAAGAGAAAAGAAAATGTCTCATTCTTCTGCAGCATGTGGGACAGGAGTTAATTAAAAGAACCCTTGATGCCTCGGTTGTCTTGTCATCAATCTCGCTGGTGCATTTGCTTCTGTCTGAGAGGACCGGAATTGTTGGTGGTGTGCAAAACATTCCCATCATCATAATCCCTCCATCAGATCTCAGGGTGGTCATGTTGGTCTTGCTCTTTATTTCGTGGATCGGAAGATGAGCCAATCTAAGAGGCGTGGCCTGTCACCCTAATCCTCTGACTGCCCCCACAGGCCATTTTAATTCCCTCCATCATTACAGAGACTCCTTGTGGAGAGCTTTGGGAAAAGGTGACTGCTGACGATGTCATTCAAACAGACATATTTCCAAATGTCAGCCTGTAAGCTCACATTTGTCTCATTAAAGATGGTGCAGTCCATTTTACACACGCGCACCCACACAACCCATTTCAATCAAAACCACTAAGAGAATGGGATGGAGGACCCGCTCATTATCACACTTATTTGCATGAGTGGGAGCGAGAGACAGTCAGTCAATGGACAACAAGAAAGGAGCAGATCAGCCCCCCCCTCCTCATCCAAAAGGATGCATGCTAGTTAACAGAAGCATCAAGGAATGTCATCTTGCCTTTTTGTTCAACAGTGTTGTGACCTGAAGATTTCCATAGAGCTCGAATAAAGGCCCACACATGAGCCACCCACACAGAGGCGAGCCCTTCATCTAAAGCACATCAACGTCTTTTGCAGCTGAGGGGCTTCAAAGCCTCACATCAGTCATGTAGATGTGTGACATCTTTTGGGAGTGGGGAGGGATGGATGCAGACAGACCACACTTTTTACTTTTGTCTCATCTGATCTGATTCACTCTCCTCGACTGCCATCGCAACAGGAACAACCTTACAGTTAGCTCGTCATCATTGCACACACACAGAACTTGCACCTACTCAGTCGCAATTCTTCCAATTACTAAAACATTTTGGACAATTCTTAGATGAGTTTGATGTTGAAGAACTTGAGAGCCTTGACCTCAACCCTTCTTCTATTTTCAGGCTTGATGGCTCAAAACATTGGCCACATTTTTCTAGTTTTCTATTTTGACAATAAATGGTAACAGTGGCAAACATTTGGAAGACACATTTTCCATGTATGCGGGTGGGGGCCAGAGTAAAAAAACAAAACAAAGATGGAACTACATTTTTGTCAAAACTAAACTTAAAATGAAATATTTTACTTTAGACTGGCAAAGCTATTCAGACTCATTCCTAGCTTGACAAGTGCATCCAAACCATGGATGGCTCACTTAAATGTCTGAATCCATCCATTTTCTATGCCGCTTATCCTCATTAGGGTCATGGTGTATGCTGGATGGAGTCTATCCCAGCTGACTTCGGGTGGGAGGCGGGGTACACCTTGGACTGATTGCCAGTCAATCGCAGGGCAGTAAATGTCTGAATACAATAAACAAATATATTGAATTGATGTAATCACATTTCTAAGAACTTGAGGCAGAATGGAGTGCACTACATGGCTGTAAGCAGCAGAAGAGCTGTTGATCCAGTCTCTACTTGTTTGTGGTCTAAAGAAGATGTAGCACACATGTTACAGGAGTGGACGGTGTCCTGTATGACATTATCCAATTTCACTAAATTGGTTTGAAAATTCTGCGATTGACTGGTGTACCCTGCCTCTCGGCCGAAGTCAACTGGGATAGGCTCCGGCCCAATGGATGGATGGTCTGAAAATTATTTACAACTAATGTACCTTTGCTCATCTGTCTTTGCCACCAACGTACCGTGGCAGGCAGGCCAATGAAGAGGGCACGCAATTAACTTGTGTATCCATTTGTTGCCATTTTTGTTTGGAGTGCTATGAGATTTTTCTTGGCTCAAAAAAGGTTGGGAAACAATTGCCAACAGTAAATATGGTGGTGGTAGTGTGATGGTCTGGGGTTGTTTTGCTGCTTCAGGACATGTAAAACTTGGGTAATGGAACCGTGAATTCTGCTGTCTACCAAAACATCTTGAAGGGGAATGTCTGGTCATCTGTTTGTCAAGCTGGAACCAACTTGGTTTCTTCAGCAAGACAATGATCCAAAAGTCCACCTTTGAATGGCTGAAGAAAAAAAATACTTTGGAGTGGCCTAATCAAAGTCTTGACCTGAAACCCATTGAAATGGTGTGGCATGACCTCATACAGTGAGGGGAAAAAATTTTTTGAACCACAGCTGATTTTGTAAGTTTGCCCACTAAGAAAGAAATCATCAGTATATAATTTCAATGGTAAGATTATTTTAACACAGAGACAGCAATAACAAAAAAATCCAGAAAAATGCGTTTCAAAAAGAGTAATAAATTAATTTGCATTTCCACGAAGAAAATAAGTATTTGATCCCCTATCTGTTAGCAAGATCTCTAGCTCCCAGGTGGATCTTATACAGGTAACAAGCTGACATTGGCAGCCCTCTCAGCTCGTTACCTGTATAAAAGAGACCTGTCCACAGAAGCAATCAATCAACCCAGATGCCAAACTCTGCACCATGGCCAAGACCAAAGAGCTTTCCAAGGATGTCAGGGACAAGATTGTGGACCTACACAAGGCTGGAATGGGCTACAAGACCATCGCCAAGCAGCTGGGTGAGAAGGTGACAACAGTTGGTCCAATTATTCGCAAATGGAAGAAACATAAATTAACTGCTAATCTCCCTCGGTCTGGAGCTCCATGCAAGATCTTACCTCGTGGAGTTTCATTGATAATGAGAACGGTGAGGAATCAGCCCAGAACCACTCGGGAGGAACTT